>LKUV01000169.1:0-109605 GCA_001414455.1 Hymenoscyphus fructigenus
GCTTGCCACTCACATACTTAAGCTCACAGGATCCGACCCCTCTTTACCTTTACTCTTCATGCAATAAAGATATAGGAATACAACCACTTATTGCATCACACTTTATGACTACCAAGTCATACCAACACTAAGTTTATAGTTAAAAAACTTAGATCTACTCTACTTATACTTAGTTTAATAGATAAGTAACGTGGTTTATCAGTGTGCCGCGCATATCAGCATGCCGCGCACTTTCCCACTTCCCTACTACTTTAAAGCACAATTAAACAACCACAACATATAAATTTAACTAAAACTACATAGAATCTAATAAACTAGACATATCTACATCAACTTGACAAGTTCGCGCATTATGACCAGCTTTTCCACAAGTGCCACAGCGTCTACTAGTCAATTGCCCCTCCTTCCGACTACCCCCCTCCACGCGTATATCGCGTCGAACCTGCTCATTTATACCCTTCTGCGCCAGAATATCCTGTGCATCCTCTATAGTAAGTGCACCACCTTGATGGATACGAGTCTTTTTAACCCTGCGACGCTTGCTAAGGGCTTCATTTGCTGTTCGAAGTGTGCGTACCTCAGCGGCTAAAAGGGTCACTTCGTGAGCTAATCGCTCTGTACATTTTGCTAACACAACAACTGTCTGAAAAATAGGTGTTGGCGAGCTTCCTTGGTGACTAGAAATCTGGTTTTTAACAAGAGTTGTTTGTGAAAGAGCTTCAGCGGGGTTGTGAGGAGTCTGAGAGACCCAAGGGTCAGCGTCGGTAGAGGGGGTCCTAGTAGAGGTTGGTGTCTGTAACTCTACATCAAGCTTAGAAAGAACAGCTTGAGGATCAAAAGGCATTAAACCAGCTCCGCGGAATCCAGCTTGATTATTTTGAGTTGTTATAGAGACTAGATAAGCAGCTTTGAAGGCAAGGAAGAACTCAACCTTTATAATATAGTTGATATAAGCTTTAATAAAAGTCCCAATTTATTGACTATATGCCTGTTTTAAGACACTAAAACACCTAATATTGAGTGGCTGGGTCAAATTAGAAGAGTGAGGAGGTAGTTCAAGAGTAATAGTGTTATGTGCCTTGTAGTACTCTTGGAATTTGGCTGATTCGTGACTCTCATGCCTATCAAGGACAAGTATTTGATATAGACCCTTTGCTTGAGTAGAAGTATACTTATCGAAGTGCTTGACCTATTCTAGACCTGTCTTATTATTCGTCCAGCTATTACTTGTTAGTTTAATAACTTAGTTGTACAGAAGGCCGCCCTTAGTATACTAACTTAAGAGGTGGCATTTCCCCTGTACTACCAAAAATGGAGGAATACTCCCACCTTCGCTGTTGATACAAGCAATTGCAGTAACCTATTCTAGATTGCCTAGCTAAACTGCCTTGCCTCTGCCACGTTGATCTGCGCGTGTAACAACAATAGAAGGAGTGATCATGCCTATTATAAAGCTAGTTTTGTCGAAATTCCAAAAATCGCAGTCTAGAATGCTGTATTTTGCCCTTATATTCTCCACTAGTCGAAACTATGTGCTAATAAGCTCAGGATCTTCGCATAAGGCTCTTTGAAAGTTGTAACGCGATTAAAACATGTCTTTAAGGCTGGTTGTTGTTGTATAAATCAATGTGCCCAGAGCTTCCTAACGCGTTTTCCCCCTCTTGATTCTAGGATAAAATTCGCTATATTTTCAACACTAGCTAGCTGGGGCGCAAACCCTCTTGTATCTATATCAAGTATATATTGAATAATCACTCCCTCTTCTAACGTGGTCAAATTCGAATTTACTGGCCGACGATCGGAAAGTGAAGTATGGCCGTTCATTCTAAGGCGAAGTGTAGATTCGGGAACTTTATAGATTTTTGTAGCTTTTCGACGACTTAGTTTTCTTTTAGACGTTCGAATAGCTTCAATAGCTAAAACAATACGTGCTTCTTGAGTTTGCACCTCCATAGGAAAGGGTAAAAAACACGTGTTAAAATGATGAGGTAGGAGGGTCAGCAAAAGTGCGCAGGGTCTTGATATGCGCAGCAAATCTGCGATGGTCGAAGGTATCACCTTCATACTCGTCAAGACTATCGATAAAAATGCAAAGTCGGTACTCTTTGAAGCTTGTCTTGGTCACCAAAAGATCGAAAGCATCCTGAAAAGCTCGGGGTCGGAAAAGGGTCACCTCAACGGCACTGTCTCCTTCTCCGCTACCCAAGATTTCCCATTGAACTGGGAAAACGTGGGGAATGAGTTCGGGACACTGGCTGAGGACCTCGAAAAGGATAGATCTGTAGAGCCCTTGTAGAGACTTTTGAAGAGGATCTCCGGATGATTCCCAGAAGAAGAACTTCGATATGACCAGCATTTTGTTTCCAGTCCAGGACTCCAATTGTTGTTTAGTACCTGAGTGTGAAGCAAGCAGCCTCATTAGCGTGGATTTGCCGGAGCCTGCTTTCCCAGATATGTGGAAGAGGCCATGGCCCTCCCTGAGCCAGTTGAAGTAGAGCCGTCGCATCCGTGCTTTTTTGTTCTTAGGGGTGTCTTGTTCCTCTTTAGCTGACTGTGCATATTGATGAGCGTCCAACATCCATTCAAATGTTCCTTCCACAGCTTCATGAATGGAATCCTCTCGGTTGTACATCGCCGGAAATATGAGCTGACAGAGGATGCGATGTTGGGTAGGAATAGACAATGACATACTTTGGAACCATTGGAGACGCTGCCTGATTTCGTTTATGGACTCTTTACTCTTGGGTTACTATTTGCTCGACGGGAATTTGCAAGGGGAAAAGTCATGTGCAGTACTTGCCTAATAATTGATTTGGCTCATCATCTCCTTGGTTTTCTTGTCTCAAATATTTTACCATGTTCACTAAGTCGTTACGGATCACCTCAAGCTGAGAGGCACTTTCAGTTCTTAGTAGGAGACTTTCCCGTTTGATCGTCTCCAGTTGCTTTCTAACAGAGGACTGTTGATCTCTATCATGTGATAAGAATTTATCTAGGAAATACAAGGTGGATACATACAACAACATCCTATTTAGTCTTAGAAGAATCTCAGAGCGGTAATCCCGTAGCCGGTCTTTCAGTTCCATAATTTCGACATTCTTCTGAAGGCTAAGCCACTTTGTCTTGAGGCTTTTCCAAGGTGTCTTCTGCCCATCAACCCTCAACTTCCGAAGCAGTTTGAGAAGCTGCTCTGATACATCACTACACTTTTCAGCTAGGCGTCGAAGAGCCTTTTCGTGCGGCCTCTTGCTGAGCTCATCGTTGTCCAGCTCGTCGGCCACTTCACGAAGGTCTTCGATAATATTTCCAAGATGCGCGTTCTCTACCGTCTCGCCGTTTGGTGATTTGTACACTTCATATGTACCATTAACCATGTTCCACGCAAAATCAACAAATGTGAGAATACTAGCTGCGAAGCTGACAGCGGTGATTGGATCCATCCCGACTGATGGATGCTACCCCCAAGGGCACAGAGTGGTGGAGTAAACGTAAGTGTTGCTGGATGAAGCCGCGAAAGTCTCGACCGTTCACCCAACGAGGAGAGGTCTGTAACACGCCTGGACAGGTGGGAAAAGATTCGACGGCCGATGAAGAGAAAGTTGGAGAAATGGATAGGCGTAATCTGCTTGACATTAGATGTAGTGTAACGAGGCTAGCTGAAATCAACCCCCTTTGCTGAAGTCGCAAATAACCAATGACTTAAAGCCTCAGTATGCATGATTGAACCAACGAAAATTTATGGAATTTTCTTGCAAAATTCAAATAGAAACACTCCAGAAAGACTCAGTTGTCTATATTCATTAAACTGCGATGACTTTTCAAGTAATTATCTACTTTAATAAAAATCGCGAGAACACACAAGACTAACAAAGATTCGTAATATATCAAATCTAGACTTTTCACCAAGAATCCCAGGATTCCCTCTGCGAAACCCCCTCTCTCTACTGTCTTGGAAAGACAATTTCAAGTTTTACACGGGAACGTTTGAAAAAAATTAAAATGTCGATTTTCCAAGTCTTCTCAACTTTCTTGGAAATATATAATTGCCCAAAAGTTTTCGCACATTACTTATAAAAGGCAGGCGTTCCCAGAGGAAAGTCAGTATCTCTGGCTCTCAAAAGTTCCAGCAAACTAACACTATAAACACAACTATCTACCAAATTTCACCTCCACTCCTCAAATAAAAGACCAAAAACGAAACCAAGAAATCTGTTGCCCAAACCTCATATACACTCTCCCCCAAGCACCCGCCTTATATATTTCTCTAACTTCAATACCCAAAATCAGACCCCTCAACATCAACAAACCCCCCAAAAGCCAGAAGAAAAAGTCCAGAGAGAAAGGAAGAAAACATCTTCAACATCTTCATATTCAACGCGGTATCCGCAATATCTTATACCTACTACGCATCGCATCTATCCATCGATTCGACCCAACCAACACCCGCGCTAGAAAACTCCAACGCCAAGCCAAGTAAGCAAGAAGCAAACATACGTCTTTAATGGTCTAGTGGTTATGTAAATCACCAAACCACAGATGCACGCATCAACCATCCCCACTCCCCTGCCCCTTCTCCCCATTCTAAAAAATCAGAAAACCCCAAATCACGACACTATGCAAATGCAAAAAGTAACTACCTCATGCTCGGCCTCCTTATTAGTCCTCTCGTTCACCTCATCAACTCATCAAGTCCATGGGTATTATTCAGAAACCACCCCTCGCTTCATTCCTCTCTCGCTTCTCTCCAAACCTCCCTATTATTCAACACCCTCAACCTTCTTCACCTCCCTAACTGGCTGTTTCATCTCCTGCTGCCACTGATGCCAACTATTCGGCGCATAGAGAATATACCGATCCATAGCCTCTCGGAAGCGACTTTTGTATTCCTGCAAAAACAATGCGTTAGCCAAAATCCAAAACCCAAAATCCAAAAATAAAAGCGGTGGATGTAGATGTGACAGGGAGTGAGTGTGGTAGGGCGGGGTAATTCTAACGTTAAGGCAGGAGGCAAGAAGCAAACAAACGCCTTTGATGGTCTAGTGGTTATGATTTCCACTTGTCAAATCACAACCACCACACCATGTCGCGGGACACCGGGGTTCGATACCCAGAGCCAATACACTGCGCGTGTTGAACTGACAACTACACTAACATCGCGGGACAGGGAGACGGGGGCCACCTCTCCAATTCAGTGCGCGCATCGGATTGGCAACCACACCAACACCACCGAACACCAGGGTCGAATCCCCAACCACCCCAATCGACATCACCCCCACACCCCCGCCCCTCCAAAAAAAAGCAAAACCAGAAAAAATCACATACCTTAGGACTAGTAACAGTCGGACGATTCCTCCCACCCCCCGCAAACCCCCGATCCTTAATCCAACTCTCCAACTTCTTATCCCAAGTATAAGTGCGCACAACATCAATAATGCCCACCACCAGCTCCTTCCTCTCCTCATCAATCGCCACCATCAATGAATAATCCATAACATCATTCCTCTGCAAGAACAGCGTATCGTTGAAAATCGCCGCCTTAAGTAACTTCTTGCTATGTTCCCTAGCAAACAGTGGACTTTCATAGATAAATTCCACCATATTTTCATCAAGGAGGACTTCATTTTGTTCACCGGTCGATTGGATCTTGCGATTCCGCATGGAGCCTTTGAGATCGAAGATTCGTGTGAGGGAACGGTCGTAGAAGAGGTTTTCCATTACGAGGACGTCCCATTTGATTTCGGTGCCGGTGACGGGGTTTTTGATGATGATGGTGTAGAAGCCGAGCATTTTCGCTATGACGGTTGGTAAATCGTGGAAAAGCGCCTCGGCCATGATGCCAAAGTACGCGGGTGCGAATTTCAAAAAAGCTTCCTTTTCGATGGGACTCAGACTCTTGACCACGAGCCGATCATCCAGAGTCTTAAGGAACACAGATTTCGTTTTGCCACCCTTGGAATCCCACTTCAGACATCGCGAGAGGGACTCGACGATCCGATCCGAGACCCCGCATTTGCGACGTACAGCATCGAATTGCTCCGCATAAAAGATCTTGCATTTCATACTACAACTCCCATCCGAAAACGAGAAGCCCAAATGCGTCCCCGTCTCCCTTATCAAAGAACTCTCCACCTCCGCTTGATCCACGCCATCCTCACACATATCAGGATTTCCCGAGTCAGAGGAAGGAGGATGTTCATGTTTACTAGCTTCCCCATGAGCGCGAATCTCTTCAAGATTGGATTTATACGCTTGTGATTGCAGGGTGAACGCAATAAGCGAACTAGGTTCGTCTTCTCGGATGATTACGTCTTGGTCGGTGAAGATGTGATCACTTGCGCTGATGGGGTAGTCCAGGGGCGTCCAACCACTTGCTGAGCGTTCGGCCCAGAAGTTGGTCAGCATTTGCATTAAACTCTTTTTCTCATGCTTCGGGATGTCGAGGGTGATGTCTGCGTTGGGTCTGGATAGACTCTCGGCTAGTTCGGCGGCTCCAGGGATGAGATCTTCTAGGAGAGAGTGGTCGGCATCGCTTATGGTTCCCTCATCGTCGGAGTTTACTTGACTTGCTGTCTGCTGGTTGTCATCCGTCTCTGCTTCTGTGGCAGTCTCATCGGCGGTTGCGGCAGTGCCTGTTGGAGAATGTGGTGCTGTGTCTCCCCCACCTGATTTCGCATTAAGTTCAGCGAGACCCTCCACGATCGAAGTGATTTCATTCACAGGTTGTGTTGGTGGCACTGCCGCAAGATCTTCCTCTGATGGGCCACGCTCTTCGACTGCTTCATTGACATCCTTGTAAACCTCGACGATTGGTTTAGACGATGCTTTGGGGAATGCTCTGGACTGTGAAACTTTAGCAGCGCGCTGTCTCTTATCCTTCTGCCGCTCCCTTTCAAACTCGCGACTCAGTTGCTCGAAATGTTTGGCTAGTGTCGAAACTTTAGAATCCGACTTGCGCTTCCCATGAACAGATCTTGGAATGAGCGAGTGCCCTTTGCGACTTTTATTAATTGTGCCCAATCCTAACCTCTCAGAAAGTTTCTTGTCTGTCGCTTTCAAAGGTTCGGTCGCTGAAGGTCTCAGACCTTCCATGGGGGCGGAAGATTCGTCAAATTTCTTACTTTCCCTTGCGCTTTTGCTATGTGTGGTCGATCGGCGTGTTGCTACAACCGGCTGAGACCGAGTTCTATTCATAGGAGGCGAGCTAGCTGTGATACTCTTCCTCGCTCCTTCGCCACGTTCCGATCGACGGGGAATGCTAGACGTTTCTGAATGAGGATTCTGTCCTTGGGCCGATTTTCGAAGTTGTTCCACCTTTTGACTTAGCGTCGATTCCGTAGACATTGAAGGGTGACGTGATGAGATTGGTTCACTCTCAGATGGAGTTGTAGGGGTAAATGTACCGGGGGAAGAAGGAGTTTCGGCTGGTGGAGATTGCTCTTCGCTTTCTTCCTTTGGAAAGGCAAGGTCCAGGTGCTCAATGCCCTCATTATCAAGAACCTGATTTTGATCAGTGCTAGAACTTGGAACTGATATTGCTGATTGTGGCTCGGAAAGTGGCTCAGAAGGTGGCTCAGAAAGAAGCGTATCCGGTGGTGATGACTTTTCTTCTTCAACTACAGCCGAAAGTGCTGCTTGAGCATCCTCTGCCGACACGTTGGAAGCCTGACGAGTAAGTTCAACCGAAGTCGATGGTGATTTCTCGTCTATATCGGAGACTTTCTCATTTGTCCCCCCAGATGCCACCGAGGTCGTTGATTCATTATTGTCTATAAACATCTTTTTAAGTTGGAGTGCGGCAAGTCTTCTGATATCCTTTTCGGAAGGGAAGAAATTGGCATCGAAATCAGCAAACGCGCTGTCCCACTCTGCCACTCTCTCTTGCATGGCTCTTACGGCCCTATTAAGTGGAATGATTTCGTAATACTTCGAGTTCATATACTGCTCCCGAAGTTTTCGAATAAGAGCCCCGTGTTCCTCTTGAGCTCGCTTTGCGAGAGTCTCTACCTCTGCTTTGCAAGCTTCAACCTTCTCAGGCGACACACTATCGATATTTATACCCTTGATTCTAGAGTGTACAGATGTCATGAATCGGTTCCATCTCTCCTCCGCTTTATTGAACATGTCGTTTTTCAATCGCAAATCGTTGTCCACCTTCCATGTAACTCGTGTCCGGGGAACAACGATCTCCAAGACGTCAATCGGGTCGTAGTGTATACGAACGGCCACATTGCGATAGCCAAAATATCGTAAGTGATCGCGGTGGATATCGTGTGGACAAAAACCGGCCCGTAAACGCAACTCACTACTCCAGAATGAGAGCTCGAGATATTTACCCAGCGAGTACTTCCAAGTACTCTCCGACATGGGCATCACCTGTGTTTCTTTTTGGCAAATTTTACAATAACTCCACATCAAGATAGAATCTTGAAGACCCTTGATTTTACATTGCGACTTTTCCACAAAGACAGTAATGCGGGCCTCGCCATGAACATAAGTTCTGTGGTGTTCCGACATTTTTCGGTCACACCCATTGGCCGTGCAGACAGTGTTGATGCTTCTGCAAAGGTCCTCCACATAGCTGCCAAGCGTACAGTCGGGGTCGAATTCTTGTCGTGGGAGATCGAATTCCTTGTAGAATGCTAGCGACAATAGTTCGGGGCCTGCACACGGAACAGTAGTCGCTGTACAGACGAGCGTGTGTAGCACGGTAATATTTTGGTGAGCGTGAGGGTCGAAAAGGTCTAGATTGCCTTGGATATAATTCTCGAATTGCCTCTTTTGTGTCTGATAAATGTGTAAAGCTTTATCGTACTCGGCATCATGAACAGCATGAAGAACCTCCATTATCTGCCTGGGGGCTCTTTTTACAGTTTCATGAACCATCTCAGGCTTGATGAGCTGGAACTTTTGGGGTTTTGACTTTTCATTCTCGGTCTGATCCTCGAATGTATCCTTGTCTCGCAGCTTTTTCAACAATGCCAGCCTCCTCTCTTGTTCTCGTGATTTCATCAGCAAGTAAGGCTGTACAAATTTGACAAACGGGGATATGGAAAGAATTTTTGTTTGATGTTTCGCTACCATGTCGCTGTAAAACGTAGGCATAGGAATATCTTCTGGTATCTGGTCCTCATGAGAACCATGGGCATGGGACTCGTGAGCCGACACGAATTTGGGTGCTGGTAGGTTTTGGTCAAGCTTTTCGCTATGTGACGATTGCGAAATATCACCGTTGCTTGTTTCTACGCTTGAAGGTTGTGATGACCGGCTTTGATCCTTGTTTGCTTCGTGGGCGTTCTTATCCATGATAGTGGGGCTGAAAGGACCTCGCTGTTCATCCAGTGCCAGAACTTGGGAAGCATTTTTGACATTTCCGGGAAACTCATCCCCTGTCGGTGAGAGGCTGTTTCCAGCATCAGCCACAGCTTGCAGTTTGTCTGTTGCGGCAGTCAAAGCTTCGCTCGGTGGTCCATTGGAGCTACTGGCCAAATTCGTTCCTCGAGACGTGTGGTGTAATGTCGGCGATATGTTACCACTGTTTTCAGCCACGGACGGGATGAGTACAAATTCATCTCGCATTAAACAAGTCTCTAATTTGAGGTTGTAGACGACGTATACCATAAACTCGGTGATTTGTTTCATTTTGGTTAAAACATTGATATTAGCTCCACGTAAGGCAATGGTGCATCCAAGATCTTTAGGGCAACCCGAGAGATAAATGTAGGTCTTCTTTCTGTTCGGTATATCCTTGTGAACAAAAGTTTTGACGTCAAAGCCCGAACATTTACCAATATGTATAGGTCGTAAAGCTACCATGTCAATGGAGCTGATGACTTCAGTTTGAGCACATCGCGAAACGGCTTCAATTACCGATTGCTTTACATTATAGGCGACAGCAATGTTGGCTTCGGACAGGTACTGAAGCGCTAAGCCCGAAACTTGCTTTTGTACCAAAACAAGCTGTGGCCGCAATGAAGCAATTCTATTGACCATATTTCTCAGGAATTCCTTCTCCTGGGAAATCACAGGTTCGATGCTCATAAAGTGATGCTCTTGGTGCCGCTGATATTCGATTGGAAATGACACGATCACAATTCGAGGATTGGATATCGTTCGAGGCATGCTCTTAAGTGCAAGATTCTTTGTGAAAACAACCCCAGAAACATACGACGTGTCGCCAGGTTTACCACCCGGAATCTTCTTGACCTTGACGAAATGTCGGATATCCATGTCTTCGTCTTGTCGTACATTGGGATTTACGTCGTCTGTGCATTGAAGAAGAATCGGAATCAACGCCTTTTCCCAAGAAGCGACATTCGGTATGTTGTTGTCTTGCAATAGCTGAAGTAGTAGTCTCCGCACGTGGTGTAAACTTGCATCATTCAGTTCAACAGCAGGCGCTTTAGCGTCTCTCATAGAGGCACTTCGAGTAACTCGAGCTGGCATGAGTGTTGAGTTTAATGATGCATTCTCGATACCCATCATTTCTTCATCCAAGTTCCCAAACCCCGGAATGACGGTTCTTGGGGAGGAACGTGGGTGGTGCAAGTGGTTGCTAGCAGCACTGAGATTTCGTCGCCTATTTGGTCTGGAGTAACCACCCATTGAAGGAGTTGCAGTCGCCTCATCCACGCCACGACTGGTGAAACTAACACCGCTGACACTTTTCTCTGTCGTTCGTGCTCTGTGTCTCTTGCTTGCACTCATTAGAGAGCCAAATCCAGAACGGTCATTCTCAAAACTGGGAGTGATCATTGCCCCACTGTTCATCGTTGCAAATATGCTCATTTGTTCATCTGCGCTAGAGCCTTCATCAGACATGTATGGGGCCAAATCTGGATCGATGATATTGTCATCATGAAATGCTGGGAGCCGGGATTTCTTGTCCTCAGTAACCCCCCGGTGAAAAGGCGCCCTTTCCTCCACCGTAGCTTTGAAGCGCCCGAGGAAGTTGTGTTTGGATTGGTGTCTTCTATGTCCAGAAGATGGTGGTCGACCAGCACCCGAGCCACCCTTCAAAGACCTCGACGAACCTGGCCTAGGAAGCTGAGGAGAATCAATTTCTAGAACGGCTGAACGTCTGTTGGTGGAATCCCCGATTCGTCTTGTTGCCGGAATGGCCATCATTGGAGTTGGTAAAGGCCTTCCCTTGAAATCTTGCGTTGGTCGTCGCTCTTCCTGAGCATGATCGGCGCCTTCCGCCTCGGCCTTCGTGCTCGCATCAAACTTCGCTTGTTGTGAGTGGAAGAATCTTGGAAGAGAAGAATCATCCGCCGATTCATCTGATCCACTGCTGTCGTGTCGTCGGTTGATGATATCAAGACATTTCTTGCATACTCTTAATGAGCCATGCACTCCAAAGCGCTGACCAGATATTATGGAAGTGCACTTCGAGTCAAAGATACATCCGCATGTCCGACAATGGTGCTTTCTTCGAAATGCTGAAAATGTGTCACCACAATGAAAACATTCGCTACAAATCTCATCTGCCATCCAGAATTCCTTACTTAGTACTTGCTTTCTCATTTGCTCCAGTCGAGCACTAACAGCTTCTGGCGCGCCCTCATTACTTGTCGTTCCAGGAATACGGTGGGTACCGGAATATACTCGTGATGCATCATCAATAGAAAAGGAGCCATGACGAACATTATTGTGCGCGGAAGTATTTACAGGGTTGGTTTCTGCCGTGCTACGATCCGTGGAAGAACCCCTTGAAGGTTGGTAGCCAGCTAAATGAGCTTGTGTGATACGCTCAATGGCAGCGGGTCGTTTCAATCCATCCGTGACACCTCGTCTCAATGAGACGTTTGAGCGAGACGAGTCTGTTGCCTGAAGTGAAGATAGCGCTGTAGAGGCGCTCTTGGACCCATCCGTGGGAACTCGACGCGATTCTATAGATCCGTCGCCTCCTATTTCCTGTATGGGTTGAGGGGTACCGCCGGATCTCCCATCATCTGTTCTGTCGTCGTCCGTGATTTCAGACTCATCAAGCAGGCTATCATCTAAGGCAAATACGGCAAGTCTATCATGTCGAGAATCACCAAATCCAAACCCTGTCTGACTTTCGTATGGGCCCGGAGTGGTAGCTGTGGAATTTGCTTCGGACTTGTGAGACTCGGTTCGCTGGCTGTCGTTATCCTTGAAAGCGTTTACAGTGGCAACTGTGGGTGTAACTGCTGACGATGCAGTAGCTTTAGTCAAAGGTGCCATTGAAGGCCTACTTGAAGTAGTGGATTTTGAGGTCGCAGGCGTGGAGATGAATGAAGTTTTAGACGATTTCATAGCTTGGGATTGACTTTCAGAAGAGTGACCAGCAAAAGACGAAGCTGTTGTTGGTGATTGGACTTGCGAAGATGCTGTTGACAAAGGAACAGGGGATATGGTTAGGCCACTATCTTCCCTGGTTGGTGCCATTGAGCCTTTGGAGGTGGGCGTTGCGCTGGCCTGACTTTTGATAGAGGCAACTTCAGCTCCATCATCTGTTTTATTTGACAATGAACTAGTTTTTTCCTTCACTGCCCCCACGGCCCCCCTAAACCGACTGTATAACCCACTCAGTCCATTATGCATAATATCCCCCGTAATTCCTTTGCTCTCTGTGTTTGTGGATGGTTGAGGCGGTGACGCAAATTCGTTGAACGTAGTGAGTGTCTCAGACTGACATGCCGTACTATGTATCTTGTCAAGCGCCTGAGAGAGTTGTTCTTTGTCCACTGGGGTTGAACCAGTAAGTGAAGCTAGGGAGCCACGTCTAGATCGCAGGCCCAGCGGCATGAAGGACGGCGGCTGGGGGGAATCATTATTGGCTGACATGGTAACTCTTTCTCTGCCAGCAGGTATGTATTAGGGACATGTATTGGGTGTTGATTTCGGTTCGTGGGGTGGAATGGGATCAAGTTGGAAATTCGGTGCCGCAAGGACGGCGTTGCTTGCGGGAACATGTCATGAAAACATGAGGCGTCTGTATGCGAATCAAGAGTCCGTCTGTGGTCTGGGGTCTGGGCTATGTTAGCTTCTAGTATCACAAAATAATAGAACGAGATATAAAATAGATATCCCGAGTATTAGAACTGACCTTTAGGTATATGTCGAGGTCTATAGAACAAGGCCGGCACAGGCAAGGCTTCGCAAGAGCATAGACAGGAACACTTTGGCTTCTTGAATCACTGCCATTTATAGTTCCTAGTAGAAAGTCTGGTGGTGTACAGAGAAATGACCTTGGGGTTTGCAGATGTACGGCAAGGGCAGAGCAGAAGCAGGCAGGTAGTGAATGTGTTGTGCGATGTGATGCTCAGTGGAGAGTGACTCAATCTCAGCTATTAATCAGCCGGGAGGCAACATGCTTGGTGAGGGCTGTCGAAGTCGCTGGCACGGAGGGGAAGGTGGGCAAGGAGAGTGTCCAAGGTGAGACGGCGAGATAGTGAAGCGCAAGGCTGCTGTCTGTATGGGTCGAGACTTGAGCTGTCAAGGCTGCTTCCCAGCGAGGTGGTTATCTCCTCCGATATTGATCCGATGCATTGACGCCATCGCCAAGACTTCTCCGCCGCGTAACGTGACAGCGCGGACGCGACTTTTCCCTTGATATCAGACTCGACACCTACTGGTACCTCCATACACTCCTATCACCGTCCCAATACAATACCCGTGCCATTCGACTACAGCTCCATCGCAACACTATCCATCACAACCGGCTCCCGTGGTACAAACTACGCCCTGGATTGATGCCGTAGGAATAAATCCGTGGGAGAATGGAATGCACCGTCCGATAGAACGAACTTCTCTACGCGTTATTTTGCAATAGTAATACACCAAATGGCGGACTACCTTCGCAAACAATGGATAGCACCCGCTGTGAAGGAGGATATAAAGGCTTTTCGTCTTGGCGCTGATAGCTGTCTTCGAAAGGGGCATCCTCTACAAGTAATTGAGGTGAGCACAGACGATGAGGATGAGGTGAGAACCCTTGTGATCGCTGTCCCCTCCCCCAATATATCAACATTCATATATTAATATATCGCCAGATAAACTTCAAAAGACGTGGGATACTTTACGTTACCGTATCGGATAAGCATAGCTCCATCCGAGCTACGCTTACCCCTAAAGAGGACGGAGAGCCGACTCGAGGGGCAATAATAACACCAAAGCAGTGTTCACTGGTAAGGGGACTAGCATGATTATTTACCCGAAGTGGAAGTTGACTCCTCTTTAGATATTCGACAAAAAAATAAAGGGGCCAGCCCGGTTGATTTTGAGTATCGAGAACTTCACCCCCAACGCGTCCAATTCTGAACCTACTTATGGAAACCCTATTGATATCTTGAAAGACGCTACCATAGCGGAGCAGTTAGACAAAATCAGCAGCTTTTCAGATCCAACGAGATCGCGGCCTTCTTCGCCCACTTCACCTCCTCAATCAAGTGGTCCTAGCCAGATAGGGACACAAGTCCTCGCCACCCAAGTTACGCTTCCTACAAACCACAGCCATCAGACGAAAGTTGGAGCCAAAGCCCGGGCCACTAGTGCAGAACTTGTGAATATTCTGGCCCAAAAGCAATCCGAGATTTTCAAAAACCCAAACGCCCTAAAGAAAGCACCAGTTGAGGAAATTCCCAATGCTCAGATCCCAACAGTACTATCGCAAGTTTCGGATGTTGAAGTCTCACAGCGGTCGTCCAAAATTGAGGCAAAGGCAAATTCGAGGCCATCTATAAATTCTGATAAGGTGGCATCCATTCCCGCTGACAAGCCACCTCTTGTCAATTCCAACTCCGATGAAAGCGAAAAAGAGAACAGCCAAGAGAGACTCGACCGAGCGAAAACCTCCACACCTAGCCGTACCACCAATTACTCGCACCGCATGGCCCAACCCGAGGAGAAGAAGACATTCGAAGACACCGTGGATCGCCCCAGCACCAATCCCTTCGAAGGCATGACAAAGATTCCAAGAAAATATGTTCAAATACCAAAGGACCAATTGGCAATTTTGGAAAAGAAGGACACTTGGTATGAACCTTCGAGTACCTCGGGTCAACTTTATGCTACGATTCCTGTAAAGGTTTGGGAGGATTATCTTGCCCGTTTGTCCTCGCGTAGTCAAGACCAAGAGCATATAGCATCTAGCGATTCAGAAAGCTCAGGCTCGGAGAGTGATGATGAGAGTGAAAACGAACATGAAGGGGATCCTAAATCAGGACAAAAGACTCGCTCCCCATCGGTCAAGGTTGAAGAGGAACTCACCGGGGTGCTTACTCAGGAGCGTGTGGTGTCTCGCAATTCACGACACCCATGTCCAAAGGACGCTGAGGAGAACAAAATCGCAAATGAAAGAGTTTCGAATTCGCCTAGACAAAAGACTCTTACTCAGTCGGCTTCAGAAATTCCATGGACTCCCAGCCCTCCAGCGCGCCAAACGGAAACGCTTGCAAGCCGGGCCAGAAATCAAAAAGAGGCTATTGTTGAAAGCATACCACAAGGGGCACCCGTAGCTGAACTTCCGATAGTCCTTTCCCCAGCAGTGCTCAAATCGGCTCCAGCTGTTGACCAAAGCACATCACGCGAAGCGACGCCTGTTCCCCAACCGGATCTCTTACAAAAGGATGTCGTTGCTGGCCAAAGTACGTCACGCGAGGCAACACCCGTGCCCGAACTTCCAAAGATCCTTTCTCCAGCAGTGACTCCAGTCGTTGACTCGAGCACATCACGCGAAACAACACCTATTCCCCAGGCGGATCCTTTATATGGGGAGACAGTTGTTGGCCGGAGCACATCACGCGAAACGACACCCAGAGTTGAACTTCCAAAATCCCCCCCTCTAGCAGTGCCTCAATCGGTTCGGCGTTTTCCTCCAGTCAATTTCCCCAGTAGTTCTGGGATTGAATCAGAGCTTGAGCTAGATGAATTACATGCTGAAGGTGAAAATGTTGAAGGCGAAGATATCAAAGAGGCAAACAAAAATATTGCTCAGGTTCCGGGCACTTTCCAAGAACTTCCTTCAACTGCCATCCGAGGTTTAAGAGAAGTTCAAGTTGAAAAGTCACCGTTTGATAGTTCCAAAAGTCCTCAGATGAACAAACTAGCGTCTTCCTCTGACCGCAGAATTCCAGCCACCCCTAAGCTAAACTCGAGCAAGCCTGAGGAATTCAAAGATGCTATATCTAATATACCAAAATCCAGCGCACCAAAATCCAGCTCCCCCGGTCTTTTTGTCACCCAAAACGAACCTGAACGTAACTTACCTGGTCTAGAGGATTCCGATTCTGAATACGCTTCAGCTGAAGACAATCAAATCTCGAGTTCACCTTTCCAGAATCAAGCGATAAGAAGCTCGCCTCCAGTTCCTTCCCCTTCCACACCAAATCAAAGTCAGCCACCAGGTTCTGTTACTCCGCAAGGGGGTACCCATGAAACACCCTCTCGCAAATCGATGCAAGGGAGCCCTTATGCACAGGTGGCCTGCACGATACCAAACTCGAGTGAAGCACCAAAGAGTTCCCAACGACTTACTTCACGTTCGAATTTACAAGATCTCAATATTGCAAGCCCGCCTCCATCCATTCAACAAGGCGACCTAGCTATATTAGATGGAGCTTCCGATCATTCTCCCGCCAACATTACTCCCTCCAAACGACGCTTGACAGTACTTGCTGCTGAGATACGACAAGAGGAATCGACCAGAAAAGACACGAAAGAAATAGCACGGGCTGGAAGACACGAGTTCCTTTTAAGGCTTCAAGCAGAAACACCAAACGTCATCCCCCAAACTCGACCTCAACCACCTGACAAGCTATCTCCCGAATCCAAGCCGGCGCCCGTTGATGAAGCTCTGCTAGAAGAGATCGTGGAAAACAGTCGGAAATCATCATTCCCGGCACACACACAAACGTCTGCTAAAAAAGAATCTGTAGCAGCGGCCCCCGAAGCTACCCCGAAGACTGCCAATGAAACCGATCCCAGTCCCAAACCTTCGAACCTTCTGGACAGAGGTGAAGACCAGGAAGAAACTGCCAGAATGGAGGAGGAAGAATATACGGTAGATTTTCCATGGTCACCTTCTCCCCCTCGTATGTCTGGAAAATTGGGTCGTGATCCCAAGAAGTATATCAGTCCATGGAATGACAGACCCCCGAAAAGCTTTTCCAAATCACCAATTGAAAGCTCAGGCTCAGCGAATTCTGGAATGCGACAAATTCCCCGTCCCCCAGCTATGCAAAACAATGTTCTGGTCACCCCGGATTACCACCAAAAATTTCAAGTGGCATATCCCGAGTATCGTGGAAGTCGTAAGGACTTTACCTGGGTATTAGTCTACGTCGAATGGCTACGGAATACCAAACACTCATTGCTCAAGTCTCTTATTGACGGATTCATTGTCATGATGTCTTTAGAATTTATGCAACATGTCCGCGAGTCGCGTGATTCCGGTAAGGAAGTCATGACGGGATGGGATTTTTTCGACCAAATGTTTGAACCTTCGCCAGCACAAAACTTCAAGAAAGGCATCATAACACCTTTGAATTTGCCTAGCGCTTTAGACTCGCTTGATCAAAAACTGGTCACAACATTCAGAGGGCAGTTCAAAAAACCTGGAGCGTTGCACTCTCAACCACCAGAAGCAACCCCTACTACTGAGAACAAGCCTGCTCTGCCCGCTCCAAAATCGGCCACAAAGAAGGCTGATGATTTGGGCGCTACGGATCGTTCTATACCAACGGAGATGGCAACAAAAAGTAAGGTTCCATGTTCTCTTCCCTTGCAAAAAAACGCAGCACAATCAGCAACAGACACACCAACAAGAAAACCACTGGCTAGAAATCCTTCGTTAATTAAATCCCGTCAAGATACCCCCAGTTCTTTAGCGGTGAAAATCGAGAAACCCAATACAGTCGACTCCCCAGATCTCGGTTTGGATGTTGGTGTTCCGCGAAAGAGGAAGTTCGAGTCATCTGGGTTTGTTCATGATGATGATCTTCGAGGAATGAGAGAAATGCCTCCAGCGAAGCGGTTATTATATCGTGAGGCAATAAATGAACCCGACGTTTTTATTACATCAACTTTCGAAAAACCACAAGACAAGCATCGCAATTCGTTTTCAGCCCGCCCTTCCACTTTCACAACGCCATCTTTACCAGTTCCAACCAACCCCCCTCGATCCGCCAAGTCACCTGCAACAATGTATGACGGAAGAACGCCAATTCTGCAGCGCAACTCATCCTCGCCACACCCTTTTACTTTGAAAACTCCATCACTTTTAGCTCTAGCTGCCAATCCACCGCATGCAGTAATGTATGACAAAATAAGCGCACCAACTGTCCAGGATTCGCAACCTAAACCTCGCAACGCATTCTCACCACAACCTTCCATTTTCAAAACACCATCACTGTCGGCTCTAGCGAATTCCTCGAGATTGGCAAAGTTACCTGAAGCAATAGATAACACAATCACCACACCAACTGTCCGGAATTCGCATCCCAAACCTCGCAAGTCTTCTTCCCCGCACCCGTCCACTTTCATAACGCCGTCTCTGTCGGTTCTTGCGAAATCTTCGAGATTGCCTAAGTCACCACACGCGGTTATGGATGAAAAAACCAAAGTTGAGGAATGGAACTATGAGCCTGATGATGAGGATGAAATACTACTATTCACTCCGTCAAAACACCACGAGGAAGTGAACACTCTTAAACGCAAATCTCTTCTCGACATTATTCAACCCTCATCAAAGCGTCATTCCAAGGCAAATGGTAAAGTGGTATCCAGCGATGAGGATGAAGAATTGCCACAACCCAGACTCTTAGTTACTCTCAAGCGCAAACCCCCTCCCGAAAATATCCAACCCTCAGCAAAGCGTCAGTCGATGGCGGACGACAAAGTGGTATCGATATCCAGCGGCGAGGATGAAGAATTACCGCCCAGTGCTTCAAAATCCCTCAGCTTCTGGAATGAACATCAACGATCGCGGCAGGAAAAGGTTAAACCTAGTGAAACTCTACAATCAAATGCTTCAAACCTCTTAAACGAACGCGAAAGCAAGCCACCTCCCAGCCCTATTCAACCCTCGGCAAATCGTCATTCCATGGACTATCCAAAGCATGACAAACTGGTACCAAATGAAACACCACAACCAAAGCAAAACAATCTCAAACGCAAATCCCTATCTGAGAGTGTACCACGATCGACAAAGCGGAAATCTATGTCGTTCAAAGAGTTTTTGCCTAATAGCGAGTTTCTGAGAAAGAGAAGGGAGAGTGGGAGTTTGAGCTTGAATTCGAGGAATAGTACGCCTGTTGGTCAACGCTTTGAGACTAGGGAGGGGAAGACTAGGGAGCCGGAGACGCAGGGGTGGGCTTGAGCTGAGAGTGGAGAGAAAGGAAGGGAAGGATATCAGAGGAGGGGGGGGAGAGGGGATGAGGGGATGAGGGGAAGCAGGGGATGAGAGACGGGGAAAGCAGGGAAGGATGGAGAGCATGTGAGGCAAGGGAGGAAAGAAATTGTCTTTTTGGTACTTTGCTTTGCTTTGGTTGCATATACCCCATGAAGTTTTGTAATTTGGTGTTTTTTGTTTTTTTTGGTCGTTCCTGTACATTGTACTGGATAATTGCTAGTTTTTTTTAGCGTAGTTGAATTCAGCTTGACTTTTTTTGCATGCCTTCCTCATTCGTGCTTTCCTGGGTTTTCCACTTAAGGTCCGAGTCATATAATCGCCCAAAAAAGTCAGTATGATCGAATGCTAGTCCACCCCACTATATCTTTGATGCATCAGCATCAGCGTGTTTGTAAATATATGGCAGAGCACCAATCACGAATCCTCGGGCAGGTCTCTTCTCAGGCCGCTATCCCGGTACCTGGCCCTCTTTTCGTAAGTCTTACCAAATGCCTGGAGCATCACCCCCACCACAAGACTTCATCATCTCTTTGCTATTCTTGGTTTATTATCTGAACTTTTGTACTGTAGTCTTGTGTTTCCTCTCGTTGGTGTTCTTGTTGCCGATATATTTTCTTCTGTTGATTATATTCTTACTATCGATACCTTATGTTTTGTATAGTATCTGGCGTGATACCGAAGAACTGGGGAACAGTCCCAATCTTGACTTTGTTTAATTAGCGGAAACAAGTTGCTTGGGTGGCAAGCTGATTCCAGTGCTATGGTGGCACTTGACTAAGAAGAAGTTGGTGGGATTAACGATTGAACTTTAGACAGGAGAGTTGGTATATAAAAGTACCCACTTACGTTGGTGCTTCCTAGCTGTCGGGGCTGTCGGTGGATTCACCTAGGAAACTAGGCAGCGACCTCTTCATTTCAATCTAGGTAGGTGAATCCTATTGTTACTTGAATTACTTGCTACGATAGACTACCTGTAAATATTCTGTCAGCCCCCACCTGTAATAACACTACATACACCTAGAACGGACACATCTGGGAGGAACACGAGTGTTTTGTCTTATCCAATGTAGAAAAGTTTACTTGTAAGGTTTGAAATACTTGTGAAGAAGCAGGGAGGATTCTACGAGTAATACTTGGTAAAAAGGAATACGTTGTTTTCTTAGTTATCTAAACTTCTTCTCCTGTTTTAAGATTTACTTCTGTTTATTTTCTTGTTTTCGGTAAATATTCTTTTGTCGAATATGCTTCTACTCTTTAAATCTCGTAGGAGGTATAGTATCTTATATATTAGTCTATTAAATTAAAGGAAATAAGCTAAATTAATCTAGTAGTAATTAAGAGAGGTAGTGCTATAATTTAATATACTATGCTTATAAAAGTATTAATATCTAGTTATACTCTATTATAGTTATAATTAACTAAATAGGTATTCTAAGATAAGAACAAATACTCTTAAGTTTAAATATTAAACTATACTAATTGGTTATTCTTATAGTTTAATAGAGGCTAACTTACTAACTTTAATAGATATATAATTCTAGGTAAAGTACTTTATAAATAGATAATGTAAGGGGCAAACCCCTGAGTATAGCTCGGGCAGAGTCCCTCGCTAAATAACTGATTTTCTTGCCTTGTTACCCAGGCTACGAATGGATAAGAGTACGCCCTTATCGCTTATTGCATTCCAGCACTTATTGCATTCTAGCACTTATCATATTTCGTTTCTTGTATTGCTCCCGCTCTTGCTTAGCTATATAGCCGCAGGAGTTTACGCATATACTTAAATCTTCATGCACTTCTTAACAATTTAATATTGAGCCCACACCTTTGAGTTATTCGAGGTCTGGCCTCTCACAGTTTTAAACTAATTATTACTAGTTTAAAAATAGTAGTTTTTATATTTAATAAAAGAAATAATAAGTGGTTTTAAACTATAGTTTAAAACTAAAAAAACTAGTTTAAAACTAGCTTTTACTTAACGTACATGTATAGCGAACCGGCCAAACAAGCGAACCGGCCAATTGAAAACACACCTAAAATCGCGATTTTGACTTTGTAATATCTTTACGAATTGTTAATCAAAAATGTTAAAATTTAAACTTTGATTTCATTACTATGTATATATATAGAATTCCGACACGTGACTACGTGACTCTACCTGTTTTCTGTCCCTAATCAACCTCGAAAGTTTTAACACATATTTACAGTGTATTACTTTCCAGAGGATCTTCAGTGCGATCTATGAACTATTAGGTTTAAAGATGGCACTCAAAATTGGACAAGTCCTGAAGGGACGAAATGGAGCATATCGACTCGTTGAAGCATTGAAATCCTCAGAAGTGTTTAAAGCACAACCTACAGAGGCGACCGGGAGTTCAAACTTGCAAACTAAAACCCCCCAACCCCGGAGACAAAAACACGACGTGCTAAGATATGAGCAGTGTTGTCGTAAAGACGGAGCAAGATCTGAGAAGGACAGCACTCAGACGCGAATTCGGCAACTGCGAGCTCCCTAATGTTCGATCATCTCCTTATATTAGACGCCAAATCGATACCATCGGACCAATATCTATAAACAATACAAGTGGAAATGAATCCCCAGACGAAGAAATCCCGTGCATGGTATTTGAATGGATGGATCGCGATTTGCGGCCTGTCCCTTCTATTAAATTTCGGGAGAATTCAAACCTCCCTAAAATCGTTGCCAAGTCAATCTTTGAAGCTCTTGTTGCAATTGGGGAATACAAGGCGGTACACTGTGGTGCGTATTTTGACTGCTTCGTTCAGACTTTGCTGACAGGACAGACATCAACCCTAACAACATCTTTCTTTCTGATATCGAGGGCAACTCTCCGATAGTAAAAGTCGGGGATCTTGGACAAAGTAAGTTTGGAATCCGATTTTAAAGACCAACTCCTAAAATGGTCAGTAATTACCCAAGGATACCACAAGATTTGCTTACAAAGTCTCACAACTCGTGCCCCAGAAGTATGGCGAGGTCTTGGGTGCTGGCCTTCTTCGGATGTCTGATCTATTGGTGTCACGGTGAGTGGAGACAATGTTGGCCGTTTTTGATGAATTCCGCTTACAATTCAAGTTGGCGGACTGGTTACTTCCCCCCGCCATTTTTGGCGCCTGCGACAAGGTTGTGGACGATCTCACAGAGGCATGGTGTATTGCTAAAATCCAGAGACTTGTTGGCAAGATTGGGCCGCCGGTCGAGAACGAGGATTTCCTGATGGAATTTGCTGTGGTAGAACATCTTGATGGCAGCTACGTGGGTCCAGACACTAAGGTGGAAGGCCAGTATATCAAAATTGGAACTCTGCGTCAAGAACTTGAAAAATTGAGAGACCTAGAAGTATCACCGGATCTCATTGACTTTGTTGAGTTCTTGCTGGTCGTTGATCACACCAAAAGGCCGACGGCATAAGAGGCATTGGAACATTCTTATCTGCAATCCCTCATGTAAGAAGGGAATAATATCTACTTCAAAAGATACCGAACTGTCACTTCCGTCAACGGATATTCCCGTTGGCGCCAAGGAGATTTAGCAAGAGATAGTAGTAGTTCTTGAACACTGTCAAGAAATTTCAGCCTCCAGATAGTACCAGCAGAGATAGGTAAGCCAAGCATCGATACAGTTTTGGTGCCATCCCAATTTCGCCGACACTATGCGGTATCATCGCTCCATTATTTGCCAAGGGCAGCCACTTTTCTTCTAATTCCATCATAGAAAAAGCAGCCTGATATAAAATCTGCCTTGTGGTTGTAACGTCAACGCTCCTCTACAACGCCGTTGACATCATCGGTTTCAGTTTCCTATATTTATCAACCTGCGGTAAGATAAATACCTTTCGGACCTTTGTATGATGCAATCATGTTTGGTAATTCAAGCACTCGTTCTTTTATGTGGCGTGAGCTGGCTGAGCGATTTTCCCGGATAGCTAGGCAAGCTTTGTCTTTTTCATGTGCCCTCAGGATAAACTCAAGCATAATGGAAGTAGACTAATTCACCTAGCAACATATTGATAAATCAAAAGGGCTCGGTTAACTTGTAGGACTGCTAGTTTTATTATCGTAGAAGCATCTCGTCATTTCAACTTCTTATATTTCCCCTAAGCTCTTGACCTGATATCAGGAAGTAAAAGTCCCTCATTGACTTTTATTTCATCTCATCTCCTTGGAGTTTCTGGCGTTCTACTCTCCCTTTATTCGGACCGAACCAACCCGTCCCTCTCATCGTTTCGCCTGACGAGCTTGCCACTTTCCTTCAAAGTACTACACCGCCCACGGCAAATTCTACGTTTCAACAATTTATTTCTTAACTCACCGAAGATTGCGTGATTTCTCTCCAATAAATGAAAGTTTACTTATCGTTGGAACGGGACGGCAATGGCAAGGCATCCTCTGTTCACCGAATGATGATAAGAAAGTCTTGAAAACCCCCGGTGACCAGCACATATAAACCTCTCCCTTCCCCTTCGATCATGAATCAAATCAAAGCACTCAATCTCTCCAAACTCCTAACTTCAAGAACTCACTTCTCTCACCATACTTCT
Organism: Hymenoscyphus fructigenus; assembly: GCA_001414455.1. Taxonomy (NCBI): domain Eukaryota; kingdom Fungi; phylum Ascomycota; class Leotiomycetes; order Helotiales; family Helotiaceae; genus Hymenoscyphus; species Hymenoscyphus fructigenus. Next base: position 23,938 of record LKUV01000169.1, read on the forward strand.
CGGGTAACCCCCCCAACGATCCCTGTTCATGTAAAACACTTTTACTAAGTGTTCAACCAGCAAAGTTCAAATTCCACCACAACATCACCATGACTCTCACAATCTGCGGATGGGCCACGGCTGGCGGTCTTCTTTTGACGGGCAATGTGATTGCCGCTCATCAAGTGGCGCAAGCTACAATTTATGTCACTGGGGTAAGTTTTTTTTTTTTCGAATTCTCCTTTCACTTGTCAAGAGATATTTTGCTGACAGATGATGTAGCTTTGAGCTTTTTGTAAAGCTTGAGAGAAGTCACAGCTCGTTTGTTTCTTGCCAATGGCTGGAACGATGCTCAAGGGTGATTTGGATGAGGGGTTTGAGGGGGAGGAGATTGGAGAAGCTTGGTATTGAGGATGAGAGTTTCAAGTGTTGGACCTTGTTTATAACCAGACGTTCATTGATAAACATTAGAGTCATGGTCTTGGGGATTCGGGTGTAGTTTGAATTCAGATGTACAGTTGAAAGAAATATCTGCGCCAGACAATAATGTATGAATTTTCCTCAGTCTTTCATCTTATCAACTGTTGTAGTCTAAATTAGGTAGTTCACGAATATTCAGATGGCTGGCATTGAATTTTATCATATACTCCGTGTAAGTCTCAAGTACGAAGCATAATGGTGGTTCGTTGACAAGGTATTACGATACAGGACGAGAAAAAGGAATAAAAAAAGAATATCTACCTATGAATCATCTAGCCACTTGCTATAAATTTTTATTCTTATAAAAGCCAAACCAAACCAGTGATCAGTACGAAAGCCAGCTAACATATTGGGCCAGAAGGTTACGAGTAACAGGATTTGGAGGCCAAAAGAAGTAGCGAGTAAACTACCAAATACTTGGTAAGCTATCGATTTTGGGGGCCAAAAGAAGGTAGCGGATAAGCCAACAATTATCGAGTGAGCTAACAATTATCAAGTGAGCCAACAAGTAGCGAGGAAGCTAACAAGTAGCGAGTGACCCACTCAGCCACCTAAATAAATCGCACCCATGAGATTTGCATTGTAGGATATGTCAAACATGACACTCTCCATAGTTCCCCTCAATTCTAACTCCAAAAAAAGAACGACCAAAATGTCTCGATCCGATAACCACTTAGCACAGGCATCCTCTTCCCATTAATAACACCTAGTTTATCGAATTCCCTAATTCCAGCGGAAGCATGCTCAACACTGAGTTCAAAATTAATTTGAAGTCGGAACGCATCTTCTGTCATCAGCGATCTCTGCAGCCAGCTGTATATCCCCAGCCCTTCGGCCGTAGGTATACACTTGTATGAAACAAGTCATTTGAAGGAAGAACAATTTCGCACTGACGAGGACTCTGAAGTATGACCTCTTCGTACCAACGATGCGGCGGGTCAATCACGTGTGCAGGGCTTGGCAGGTACATAAAATTCTCCAAGAGCTTGATTTCCTGGAACTGTAGAAGACAATGGATGAAACTATTCCCAACTTCCTAGTTCCTAACATCGCATCAAAATTCCCGGTTTCTCGAGTCGGTAGGGAAATCTACTCGGTCATCCGGGGCCGAAAAGCTGCGGGGAGCCGAACAGGGTGTCGCCATGTTTCGGTGAACTTGATTTTCCCTCGCCCAACTCGCCCAACCACCTCGATTTTCGAGTCAACCAACCCCTCCATTTGCACGCCCAAGTTGCAAGTAAGAACATGGCACAGGGCCATTGATCTCATTGATCCGCTTCGTCTCCAGCCATTTCATTTCTCTGGGAAAGGTAAGTTCGGTAAGAGATTCATCGCGGACAAATAGCAAGTGCTTCTCTTCTTCTCTCCTTCTCTTCTTCCACCTCTCTCCTCTCTCCTCTCTCCTCTCTTGTAAATCTTTTCGTCCCCTCTACTTCTTTTCCGCATCCATTCACCCCATCGTCAGCTGCCCTCCATCACCTCTGTGTATTACCTCATCTACGTCATCGAGCCTGCCAACCACAGGCCCAAACTCTCCAAACAAGCCTTGCAGAAATCAACCCCCAAACCAGGAAGAATCCCTGCGCACCACGAATTTCCCACCGGCGCAAGCCATCTCAATCCAACTTTCCCGGCGAGATTCTCAATACAAGGGCCATCCCTAACAGGACTTTTGCGCAAAACAATAAAAGGCCTGGAGCTGCCCTCTACAGATTTCGAGGCGACCATTGGCAAACTATCAGCATCCTACCATTGAACTGCCTCCACCAACTGTCAAGAGCGCATATTCGGGCGCATTGCGACAGATAAAAGCAGAGTAAGCCCCGTCGCTTTCACCTTTGCGACCGAGCCTCATCAACACCCTCATCGCAACCAACAAAAACCCTCTTGCGCAACCAACCAACCAACCACCATGTTTTTTGGAATCTTCTTCGCCTTTTGGCGCTTCATGGAGATCATTACTCTCGTAAGCTCCTCTATTCCCTTCTCAACTCCTCGCGCATAGAACTAACAGCCTCATAGATCCCAACTCTCGGAATGCTAGCCTGGTTCGTCAACATCTACGCAGGCAACGACCCACCGGTCCTGACACCAAACTACATCCTAATCCTCTTCATCGTCTCGGTCCTCGGTGCCGTCTGGGCAATCGCAACACTCTTCACCTACCACCGCAATAAATCCAACGCTCTCTTCGTCTCCTTCATCGACCTGTGTTTCGTGGGGGCTTTCATCGGAGCTGTCTACGAACTACGGATGATTGCGAAGTACGACTGCACACATGTTAGTAGAAGCGGGACACCATTCTTCTCCATCAGCGCGGGGAGCTCGGGATTCAGTCTCTCGGGGATTGATGTTAATACCGATAAAACATGTGCGATGTTGAAAGCTAGTTGGGCGTTTGGAATCATGAACTGTATCTTCTTTGCTTTTACCAGTCTCCTTGCGCTGTTTGTTGGACGTGGACATACTAGAGAGAAGGATGTTTATGTTCGGGAGACTCACTATTCTCGTCATGGGCACCGCAGAAGTGGAAGTCATCGCAGTCACCGCAGTTCGCACTCTCACTCGGGGAGACGACATGCGTATGTTTAGATGTTTGTGATGGGAAAGTTGATGTGCTGGGTGTGCTGGATACGATACGATGCTACGAATATACTGATGACCTTCTATTTTCTTGAAGATAATTTGGGGTGGGAGGATTACAATGTCAAGGGATTTGGGATGGATAGTTAGGGTACAACTGATATGTTGTAATTGAATGGGTCGGATCGGATTTAGATACCACGGAATATTACTATGTCTTTTGAAAGACTAGTTGATATTGATAGTTTAGTTTCACTGCTACATACAATGAAAAAATAAATATAAAAATGAACTATACTTCCCTCCTACCGTCAGTCGAATCTTTATGTGGGGCAATGGCCCAGGCTGAAGTAGCTTTGGCATCTCAGATCGAGTTTAAATTGAGGGAAACTACCTATTATCCAGAAGGCCTCTTTCCCTTCTGGGGCCTCGTTGTTTTTGCCGGCCTGTGTGAGGCAGTTGCGACTCAGGGAAGGAGCGCGCAGCTCAATTGTTTCTTCCGATCGACAATAGTTTCTTCCTTCTCGTCAATCCGTAAATCTGATCGCCCCTTCCCTCTCTCTTCTTTCCCCCGAACACAAGCGCGTGAGGCAACTGCGGCCTAAGAGGAAGGAGCAAGGTTGCACGCCGGTTCTTACCTTGTTTTCGCAGTCGGCGATGCTTTTTCTTTCTCCTCTTCTCCTCTTCTTCTCCAACAACCACCAAGTTTTCTCATCTGGTCCGTCTCTCCTTGTCGTAGATTTCAGACCTTCCGGGTGATCCTTCGACGACTTGTCTTTGTGTTCCTCGAGACGAAAGGCTTGTTACTTTGATAGGCACGCATCGTATGGATTGTCTACACCACTGAGAGGTTCGGGCTATGCAGCCCAGCTGCAGCCCTCGAAGAAGCCCAACGAGGCTGATTTATTGCTACGGTCGGCGAGGATATCTTTCCTTCTTCCATCATGCCCCGTCGTTTTGATTGTCTGTTGCTTCGAACTTTGAGTCCGGAAGTTGCTGCTCTCTGTTATTTATTCTTGTCGCTCTTGTCGCTCGAGAGACCAGTCTATTGAACATAGCTCCGCTTCTCCCCATACACTGCCATGGATGGCCTCGGGGCAGCTGCCAGCGTCGTTGCAGTTGCCTCGATTGCCATACAAATTGGTGACAGCGCCCTCAAACTTAAGAAGTTTGTGGATGATATCAAGGATGCGCCGGAAGAGGTGAAACTCCTCATTGAGGAAACGAAGACATTAAGTCTTATGTTATCTGTGGGTATCTCTTTTGTACTGGGTGTACTTGGATTCCACTCAACACTACTCTCTAGGTGAAAAACCAAGATTGACTTCTTCTTTTCAGGAGATGGCCTCGGCTAGTTCAATGAACGATCTTCCAATCACCACAAGCCCCTTGGCGACCCAGTGTCTCGATTCGTGTCGGTAGGCGGCAAATACCCTCGAGAAAGCTGTCACTGAGCTACAAGTTGGAATAAGAAACAAAAAACGTATCGGGACCTTCAAAGCTGTTCTCAACAAAGGGAAGATTGATACGTTGAAGGACCGCATGAAAAATGCACAAATGCTGTTGCTGATATCTAGGCAGTTCTACTCGCAGTATGTTCAATTATTCTTCGGAATGCGCAACTGGTCGTACTAATGACTTTCACCTAGATTGATTCAAGAGCACCAATACAATTTACATCAGCAGTGGTTTGCAAGTATCCAAGCCCAGCTTTGTCAGAACGCAGCAGGAGTGCCGTCACCTCGTCTACTTCAAGATGCGCTGGCTTCAGAAGAACAGCAAGTGGCACTCAAGTCCTCAAATATCGAGAACGAATCGCAATCTCTCCAAAAGAAATTCAACCGAGCCAGACAGACTCGCCAACGGGAACATAGATTTACGATACGACTTCAAGGCCCACGATGGTTATATTTGACAAGTCGCGCCTTGGAGATTACGGGTTACAGATCTCCAGCTGGATGGGATTTTTCGACGAGAATGGAGGTTGTCCTTCCATGGGATTCTCCTGTATTTGAACTTGCGAGATCCGGTGATCTCCATGAGCTTCAAGCATTGTTCGAGCAGAAAAAGGCCAGCCCCTTTACAATAGATGGGTATGGACGTACCCTTTTGACTGTAGGTGCCTCTTTCTCGGTATTCTCAAGGGAAATCTATTTTGATGTTTTGGTCATTAAACCATGCCTCTCTGTCAAAATCAGCTGACACACCCGAGGCTGCCTCAGTGTATAACCACTCGAATATTGGCAAATTCTTAGTAGAGCAGGGCGTTTGTGACGACGAAATTTACTACATATAGTAATCTTCTAAAATATATATATATATATATAGGCAAAAGACTAATTCTTGATAGCTATGCTTTCCGTTTCTTTTTCTTATATGAGAATACCGAAATGATAAGATTTCTTACCCCGTCGAAGCGTTGGAACAATTTAAGCAATGCAGCCCGGGCCTTGGAATTATGGGGCGGCAGTCTTTTTGATGCCGAAACTAACCTCGAAACGCTGTCTCTCCTTCATGATGAATTTGACGTTTCATTGGAGGAATTGACTTTATTGGAACTGTTTCGATGCGCCGCTTCTTGTTGGATAATTACCCTACCTTTGTTGCAATTCCTTTTGGCTGGAAGAAATACTGACGCTGCACTTTGCGAAACACTCGATTGTTGGGAGGATGGGTTTGATGGCTTCAATTTATTTCAAGCTTTCGGAGTTGCGTTCAAGAACTCATGGAAACACTCGCGGAACAAGAAAGAAATAAGTCTGCACTCGTCGTTTTACGAATACTCTCTAAATTATTTACCAATTATTCAGCAATTAGTCCTTTGTGGCTCGAACCTTCATAACTTCGATAGTTCGTATGAGCATTGTCCCGATTGCGGAGGCCAAAACATCGTGAATCTAACCCCATTTATCAATATTTACTTGTTGATCCGGATGCATCAACATCATATTACATGAAAGCTGGGGATCATACGATGGTGATAGAAGTTATTCGACTCTGGCTCCTTCTGCTCCAAAAAGCGGGGGTTGATCTTTATGAATACGGCCGTCGTGAAAAGGAGGTTCTAAGTAAGCAAAGTCTATCTGCTATAAGGAACCTTCGCTGTGACGAATATTATCTTCGTCTTCTGGGTTTCAAATTTGGTTCAGAGCCAGAAGACTGGGTACTATATATCACAGAGGAGAATATTTTTACCCAGGTCTTGGAATTCTGGGATATGGTGGATCACCCCGAACGAGCCTTACCCGGGGCCTGGTTTGAGGATCCCTTCGAGGCAGAGGCAGATGAAGCGGGACATGATACTTCTTGTTCCGATGTTTGGGACAACTTTTGGTGGCCTTGACAGCTTGAATTGATGACAAGGTCGCTTAGGCCAAAAATTACCCCTCGAATCAGAGACGCTTTCTTGGACGAGTGGTTACTCTTGTTGTTGCTTTATTCATTTGTTTTGGTTTATGTTGGAGAATATTGGGTCTCTGATGAGAGTTGGCGTATAAGGAACCATTGAAATCTCGGTTTTTGGTACGTTGAATAACCTCTCTTCTATCGCCTCCCCTGTATTTCTGATTCATGAGAATTTTGTGTTCTGATAGTTTTGTAGATATCTTCGAACTATTTCTTGCGCTTGGGGTTTTTGTTATTAGTGTCTGGTGATAGGTCTGGAATCGGACAGTTAATTTCTTTGGGTATGTATTTGTCGAAGGACTTTTGAATCGATGGTTCTGTTAGGGGGTATGAGAGTTTAAGGCAGTTTTTCTACTGGGTACAGATGTCTGTGAGGGTTTTTGTTATAGTTTGAGTGGGAAAGCGAGGAAGTGAAGGGGCGGTTAGGTGGGTCTAAGCGAGGGAATGAAGGGTTTTGGTTTGTGAAATCTCAGTGTACTCCTTTTACACACGAATCTGATGTTTGAATCGTGATGTTCCTTGCCCAATTCCGGCATACTATAAGAGGGATTACAGCGAAATGGGATGCTCAAGTTGAAAGAATTTAGGCTTAGAGAGGAAAGAAGCTTTGGCATTTTCCACTTTTTCCTATGTATAGTATATGTCCTTGATTAACTTTGAATATGTACAAGCAAGACTTTCTAGCGGGGCCAAAGAAACTAAGAGGTAGAAATTTAGAGTGCGGAGAAAGCCAGATATGGGGATGAAAAGAGTTTTCCTTTGCTTATACAAATCAATGAAGGTGGTGGCTGGGAAAGGTAGATGAAGAGGAACGAAGGAATTTGGAAGTTTCATTTCGATTCTATGCAGCAGCATCACGGACTAGATTACTCGTTAGGTTTCAGACTTCATTTGCCACCTCTTCGCCCTGCTATTTTTCGTTTGCTGTCCCAACCTTTTCTTTGCCAGACTACAACTCCTCAACGATCCAACACCTCGACAACCTGATATTCCGATACATAAGCGCTCTGAATCTTCCCCCAGCGATCTGAAACAGAACCCAATCGGTAGGATACTTGGTCTAATTACTTTATGGGTAATATGCTCACAAAAGGGTCAAGTAGTACCAAACCACCAAAATGTCTCTCCAAACGAACATATCCACGGAATTTGCAGAATTTGCAAAATAACTTCTCCAAGCGATCAAAAATAACACCGACAAGACCAACGAACCACTTTCAAACATCCTCACACAGACTGGAAATTTGGAGGGGAAATCTACTTGTTCAGTGGGGATTGAGATTGAGAGTGAAAAATCCAGTCAATTTTTTGAGCAAGTCATCATGAGACTTACACTCGCTGTACTTGCTGCACTTGCGTTCTTGGTATGGAAAAATCGGCATGGGCCAACTGCTGTTAAGAATGTGCTGGTCGCCAATATCGATGGAGAAGGGAGGTAAATAAAGGAGTCAGTTGTACAAGTGAAGAGAGAATAAAGGCTGATGGGGTATGTTTTGCCAATGTTTTATTTACCTTGAATGTCTGTTAACGACTTTACAGTTCTGCAACTACAATTAGGGGTTTGAAGTTGCATCCTTTTCAGAGTCCACGTTTCCCTCAAGAACTCCCAGCTTTATTACCGCTACCCTTTCTCAACAAACATCCATAAGTTTGAGGAAATTCGAGGAGTGATAGCTTGAAAGGGACGAACAGGGGGCTAGAGTCTTGGTTCTTTGGGTTGGGGTTCTGGTGTACCTTTTTTTCCCCACTCCGTTAGTTTGATATCTGAGTTTTATTGTTAGTTTTTAGTCTGGAGTGACATGAAATGAATGGAAAGAGGTGGATTGTTCAAATTGGGCAAAATGAGAAACTAGTTGCCTTCTGTTCCTTTCCTTGTCAGCCAACAACGACAAAGCAGGCACTATAAATTTAATCCAGACCTGGAATTATGATGTTAGATCACTTTTACTTTATTTCCAAAGACCTTGAAATCCAGTCAGTGTGGTAGGATCAATCCCATTTCCTCCCTGGACAGCATTTGGTACGAGTCTAACAAACGGGTTTGGAAACCAATTAGTAGGGCTACTTCTCAAACCCAATCTAGCTTCAGAAAACTCGAGAACGGAGATCTTGTGACAAAAATCGGCACGGTACGTTGAAATCATTTTTTTCCATCGGGAAGAGGGACGTTGATACATGGCTAACGAACTAGTATAGAATTCAACGATCTCCATGCAGCTGCTGCAGCCTTGTAGATTCAAATGCACTTAGTTTGCAAGACCTTCCGGCAAAGCAACCTTTTTTTTGGAGAAAAAAATAGAAGGGAAAGATGCAGATTCCTGTAGCCCATTTGCGAATCCAAAGGCGGGTCACCGTCCGGCTTTTTCTTGGGTGAGACAACAAGACGGCGAGGTTTCTGTGGCCATTGTTGATTGGGTGCCAGAGACATGGGTACTGGTTCTGAGGAAGGATCGAGTGGTGTTGTGAATTGGGAATTCAAATAAAGTGCAAAGAATATTGAGGAGGGAGATTATGAATAAAACTGCCGAAAAATACGAGGTATATGTGACTTAGAGAGAGAATAATAAAGATAACAATAAATTGATAATGGGGAATCTTGTCACGAGCTCTCGAGAAACTCCAGGGGGATTGGACAGAGACTCTTTGTTCTTATAAGAAGAAGAGCCCCCATGTTCAAAGCTCCTGTTTATGTTTTGGTGTGACACAACTAATGAGAGGCGGAAAGAATCCGGTTGTTATTATTAAAACGCGAGGAAATAGGCGAGATACCGAATTTTTCAGCTCAAAGTGAGTTAATGGCTTTTTCCTAGCACCTATTTAATACCGAAAAGTTTCAATCATGTATCTCCAGTTGATCAATAGCTATTTACTCTAAGCAAGCACTGGCAAAAGATTGACGATAATAAGGCTAATCATCCAAATACTCAAGGCTATTTAGATTATTCTGTATCATACCATGAACTGATGGAGAAATGTGCAGTTCAATCGGATGCAGAGAACCTTTTCAATGACTTTATATCATTTTCTTCGTCTTCTTAATTAAGTTAGTTCTTCAAGCACCGGCAATCAACCTCCTCCCACTACCACTATTTTCACACCATACTAGCCTATCCTCAATCTCGCTTCCTTGCTCATACTTTTCAAGTCCACCAACAGGTCCCATTGTCGCAATACCAACTACATCATACCCAATAGTCTCTTTTCCACCTACCCACCATCGTCCCCAACATCCAAGTAGCGTTGCCAACAGGGGGATCAACAATATGAGTAGAACCCTCTTATCATATGTGTACCGTGCTTTATTTGCTGACTCAAAGGCAAAATTCAAAGTGGAAGAGGTTGGCGAACGGCTGAAAGCGAAGAGAGTAGACATATCAAATGCGTTCTCAATCCGTGAAGCGACGATAGGAGCGTCCACCTGGGAAGTTGTCGAGAGGAGAAGGGTACCAAGGGCAGATTTAAAAAGGTTGTTTGAGCTATCTGGGGTACTGCTGCCAGTGAAAGTATATGGGGAAGAAGCTGCATTATCTTCAGTATAGATACGACGCATAGTTGACAGTTGTCCGGGTAAGTTGTCTTTGCTTTTGACAAAGCTCCTCCTCTCGAGTGTTGGTGGTGCAGTACCATTCTGCCTGATCGTGACGTTCCCGAACGTAATGGAGCAATCGACGGTGTTGAGATCGTGGGAATATAGACTGGAAGAGTTGTATGGGTTCATCATATAAGCTCCGAAGATAATGACGAACTCTCCAGGGCAGTTCTCGGTTGCAAGGCCAGATAGACATGCTGGAACTCCGCCAGTGAAGTTTGCATTTATACTCGGACTTCCTGCAGCCAAGGATACACACACTGCTGGGTTACGAGTTGAACAGTACTGGCGATAAGTTTGCTTTTGACTGTAAGAGCCAATTAGATCCGGATTGGGGAAGCGGGAGGGCGTACAATCAGCTCTCAGGGCCGAAGCAAAAGTCGATACCGTGCAATTTCCTTGAAATGTTGCTGGACAGACAGGAGCTATCGGAGCTGTGAGATTGTTGAGTGAGGTAAGGTATGCACCTAACCCACGAACATCGCTCATCATTCCTCCATTATAACGTACATTAGCTAGATCAATCCGACCGTCCCATTGTGATCCTTGAGCAGCTTGAACTGCACTCGAGGTGATAACGTCGCGCGACTGGGAAATGCCGGAAAGCAGAACCGAGTTTACAATTGCGACGCCCAACAACAATAGTCCAGCAATTTTCAGCAGCCAGGAAGATCCCGAAAATATGTAAATGAAGCGCGTGGATGGGGAGACACTCCACTCCGCGAGACGATGAGCTTCTCCGATGGTGAGTTTTCGCTTGATAGGTCGAGGGGAGAGCTTTCTCCAAAGAGAGTGCTCGACTGAGCGTGTTATAAGTGCTGAGGTTGAGGGCGCCAATAGAGCAGTAATTAAACCGACAGCCACTTGTGGGTTTATGAAACCGGTGGCATCATCAGGGTGTATAAGAGAATCGAGTTTATAGGCGGATGGTTTGATGAAGAGGACCAAGAGTAAGATATAGGACCCTAGGGATCCAATGAGGAGTAGCATATGAATTAAAACACTGATTGAGCGACAGTGTCGCATACAAAATCGATTCCATGATTTGAATAAGCCCATAATGAATAGTACTAGAGAGTTCTTTCGCTGACACCACCGTGGAGATCAAGGAGCGGAAGAGGGTAACAAATACAATTTGAGGCTCCCACTCGACTGTCGTTCTTGTGACTGTTTGATGGTATGTTACTGTCAGAGACATGGCTGAATTGTTTTGATGGGATTGGTTTGACAAGAGGCGGGACTTAGGTCCAGAGCCTTGGCATACTGAGCTGAAAAAACCAATATTTTATGTACAAGGGTGATTTGTAGTCACCCCTGAAGCTTATTAAAACGGGATTTGATTCAATTTCTAGTTCTGGAGAGGATCGACACTGTTGACTTCCTAAAATGTCCGGGAACTTTGGCACCCCTGCTTACGACCTCGATAATACCTACGTAGTCCCAAACAAAATATAGCCTCGACATAAAAGATACAATCTAAGAGTCCGGACAACTCCTTTGTCCTCGTCCATAATGGTCGAACTATCCCAAATTTTGTGCTTAACAGTGTCAATCAAACCGATTAATGTTGCAATGGGTGCTTTTTCTGGAAGAACAGCATCTGCAGTCCAATAAAGTCGCACAGACAATTCAAACACTTTTGTTCCGTCATGAATGACTCCATATTACAATATCAACACCATCTAAACTTTCTGTCTTTTCCACTTTGTCTTTTCCATCGCAGTGTCATGGGCCATCATTCTTCGGGTCATCAAAATCTCCTCAATCGTTTTTCCAAACCAGTCCCAACTCACTCCTTTCCAAGCTAGTAAAGTTCCATCTTCTCTACTCTTCCATGTTTTATTCTCCGAAGCCTCTATTGCTCATCTAGATTTTTATCTAGATGCTTCTCCATAGTCTTCAAACAAACCCTTGAGAAGATTTGATTCTAGATTAAGTTAAAAATAGTATAGTCAACAGATGGCTAGGCTTTTTACTGGGGTATGCTGGAGTATGAACTAAGCGAAAATACTTGAAAATTCACTCTAGTAAGCACATGTCACTTCCATTACCTCTTTCTACAGGTGGCAATAAATTGGTTCAATGAATTACATACTTCTTTTTTTCCTTTTCAAACGAGTGTACTTTCTCCTTCCACGCCAACGTTCATCTGTTTGCTCAATCAACTTAGAAGGCAACATTGACATCAAGTCTCTGAAAGCCACCGTTGTCAGCAGCTTCCTTTTGGAGTACAGCCATCCTCTTATGATCCCCAGTAGGATCAGCCGAATCGCCATCCAACTTCCAATCCAAAAACTCGTTCGTATGGTTTGACACGAATTCCGCGTCCAAGACCCCAAGATGTTTTCCATACTTGGTAACCTTTCCCAATCACGTTGAACATTCTTCAAATCCTTGGAGAAGTATGCATACGAACGCTCGAAGATTTTGCGGTTGACTACGGATGTCATTTCGGGCTTGGTGTCGATATAAGTTTCGTATGCTTCGGCTGGGGAGGCGAGAACGTAGTCGGTGGCTCGCTTGACGGCCTTCATGAATGCGCGAATTTTTTCTGGTTTCTCGGCGATGAAGGTATCGTTTGCTAGCCTTTGATAAGTATTTTGCTTCTCCCAGAGATGTAGGAGTGAGGCAAACTTACCAATGTAGAGAACGGAACAGAAACAACAGCATCCCAACTCGGCAAGCTCATCAATTCTCAGCATTTGAACATCGGAGCGAGGACAACTTTGTCCTGCACACCACTCCTCCAACTCGACCATCTGCACATTCTCAAGACCAATTCCGGCGTGAATGGTGACTTCAATTATTGCTTTTGAGACATTCATGCCGCATCGAACGGCCTCGTAGTCATCAGGTGTCATGCCATAGTGTTTGGCCAACTCGTCGATTTGAATCTGCAAACATTTGTTAGGAAATCACCAATACTGAGCTTCGAAGCAGAATGCCAACACACCTTGCCAAACTCTCCAACGTAACCGATCTTCTTCCCCTTCAAACTGCTGAAATCGGTCGTGATTCCTCCATCCTTGAGATAAACGACACCAGTGAAAGGTTCGTCGAGGAGTGATCCAATGGAGGTAACAGGGAAGTTACGAGCTTTGGTAGCTAGGGTATGGATCATGGCTTTGAAACCCATGTCGACTTTCTGGGAGCCAATAATTTCGGTGACATCTGAAACTTTTGCTTAGCAGTGTGGGTGGGAGTTTGAGTTTCTGAGGGACGTACCACTGGGGTCGTTCGGCTCGAGGAGTGCCACTTTGATGCCTTCATCGTTGAAGAAGCCTAGCTTTTGGGCGAGGTATACCGGTGTGTGGTATGGCGTTGCGTGCCTGATGAATATTTCTCAGCAGTGCACCAACAAGAAGTGAATCGAAGAAAGCAGTAGTAGTAGTTCTTGATCATTCACTCAGAAAGAAGACATCAAGCAAGTAGTCTGCAAAACCTCACTAGTTTATCAAGAAAGTAATCTTATCAGTCGACATATTGACTCAATTGATACTGACAACTCCAACGAGAAGTCTGACTACAAATTAGAAAACCTAAACTCGGGGGTGAGTGGAAGCATTCCTTTCGCTAGAATTATCTAGATCAAGTTCTTGTTTGTACGGTATAATCTCAGATCCAAATTTTCCTCACTCAATATTTATGAAATAGAGAATGAGGGGAGATAGGGAACACCCGCCATGCCTTTTATTCTACGTTACCTTGATCTGAGGATAATTCATTGTGCGAGAGGCTATGTTTTTCTGTTCTGCTTGAACATACGGGTTGTTCTAGGTGCACTTGGGGTCGTGTTGGTTCGGGAGAGGGTGATGGAGTTGCAGGTGAAGCGGGAGAGTTGTTGAAAGAAAGAAGAAAGAAAAGAAGAAGTATCGTCTGATAATATTGTACTTGAGATACTTGTGACATTTGTAGTGAGGTTCTTTATTGCACTTTGGCGCATCTATATCTCATTAGTTATATATAGAGCATCGTGACTTACACCTCTCTTGAACCGAAGTCGGACTTGTCGTCCCACTATTTTTACCTCAATATGAATACCACAGATACGAATACGTGCCGATCAATCGAGAAACTTGAGTCTTCCAATAGAATAAGAGTGCTTTGTGTCTAGCTAAGCTTTTATTTATCGATTGAGTAAATGGAAGGTCTTCTAGCTCAGCTCACTTACAAAGATAAACTTACATTGGCGTCGTAGTAGTGAGTACCGATAATCCGAGATTGTTAGACATAGACTGCAATATCCCAACTCCGTTTCAATCTCTGGAAGTAGACAAATTATATGTCAATATTAAACAGTATTTACCTAGATAAAATGCCAAAATAAAACAGAAGACAACTTCCACCTTCCCTCAAATCCTGTGCATGAACACTTGCACATACAAGAACAAGCGCTGAAGTGAGTGGAAGAATGATACTTGCTTTTAGAGTCTTACACGAAGAATGATAGAGAAATAAAAGAGAGTGTAAAGAGTGGATGTCATTGGGATAATGCCGTAGGTTACTCGCTAGTAACCCATGGCTTACTGGGTAATTACAATTAACAGCTTACCCACAAGTAAACTCATGGCTTGCTCGGCAATTTCGATTGACGGCTTACCCACGAGTAACTCATGGCTTACTCGCCAGCTACATTTGACAGCTTACTCGAGCGAAACTACTCTTATAAAACCATGGAAGACCATTGACATGGAAGCGGACGGATTCAACGTAATAACATCACTCGTAGTTGTAGGTCTGAAACAACGATTACACGTTGAAAGGGAGTCATCGGCTTGGGCTCCCCCTTTCACTCGCTTAATTAAAGACAGACGAGTGAATATTTCGTCCTAGAAATACTTACAGAGAAGAGAGTTTCCCCAAAAAGTGTAATGCGAAAAATGATAAAATTCTCCAGGCTGCCTCGAGGATTTTAAAAGCGGCAAGAAACACGGCAGCTATCTCGATATTTTGTAGCATGATATTCAAGTAGTATTTTAAGGGAAACGAGGATGAATTTTTGTAGGCTCTAGTTGGGTTGATATTCAAAATAGTTCCTAATAATTACTAACCTAAATTAACCTAGAAAGGTAACCTACGGGAGGCGTTTCGCAGAGACCTCCGGAGCTGAACAGGCATCGAAACGCCAACTTCGACAAGGTTTGCAGTCCAGTCCTCAACAACCCTCATACTCGACAATTCAGCAAACAACAACTCAAGCAATTGTTTGCGGCATGGAGCGGATCTTCACAAAACAATTCGGGTATGGGCACGAGATCGAGGGCAGCCCTGCGCCACACTAGTCTGCAGCAATCGAAAGGCCGATGATGACCCCTCCAAACCAGTGCCCTCCTCCGGAGCTTCACGACCCCTCCCACTTCTTCCGTATTATCTTCAGCTGCGAATAATCGGATCGCACAGTACAATCCCTAGCTGAAGCGGGTGCGATGTGTTTAGCTTTGTTGTTTATCTCTCCGCTGATTAGGAGCTGCGACTGCCCGAACATATATCAAGGCAACCCGCTATGGACCCCATTTCCGCCATTTCCCTTGCCTCCAATGTCATCCAATTCGTTGACTTCGGATGCAAGTTGATCTCACAAAGCCGCCAGCTATACAAGTCTGCCGATGCCAATGCCACGCTGTCCGAGAAGATCCATGTGGAAGTTATCACTTTGGATCTGATCTCTCTCACGACAAATCTCCATGGTCCCCTACCAGAAACCTCTCCGGGCAGCCTACGCGATGAAAAGGGGGACTCTTGGGACGATGAAGTGGCCCTCATGGACCTGTCAGAGAGGTGCCTGGAAATTGCGCAATGCCTGATGGCGCAGCTCAATAAATTAAAAGTTCGCTCGGGCTCAACTCACAAAACTTGGGAATCATTCAAAGCTGCCCTCCGGAGCTCATGGAAGCGGGAAGAGATGGAATTGTTGGCCACCCAACTCTCCGAAATTAGGGCAGAAATCGAGTTTAGGGTGCTTCTTAACTTCAGGTACGCTTTCATTCCTCCTGTCAAGTTCTATACTATGTCCCTTCAGCATACTGACATGCTGTAGGAAGTCAATTAAAGCTATAGTTCATCAGCAATCCCAATCTTCGCACCAATTAACAAAATGCACGGAATCAATTATTACTACCTTCCTCCAATGTCGAGACGAATTGGCCATCGAGTTGCAGAAACAGGCGGAGAAATTGACACACATACAGGGTTATCAAGAACGGGTTGTACTAGAGAAGCATGGTACATTTCAAACTCTTCGGCACCAAGACGACGAAGAGGATGAAGGGTTACATAAAGAGCGTCATATCACTGCCAACGATATTTTACTGGAACAAGAGATGGTTTTGCTTATGGTCGAGAATGCGATCCTTGGGAGTTTGGACTTTGCCAGCATTCGAGATCGGCATGAAGACCTAGAACCAGCACACCATCAAACTTTTCAGTGGGTATATAAAGAGGCAATACCTGGTGGCGAGAGAGACTGGAGCAACTTTGTTAAATGGTTACAGAAAGATACCGGATACTACTGGATCAGCGGAAAAGCGGGTTCTGGAAAATCTACGCTGATGAAATATATTTGCAACAATGGGGAGACCCAAAAGCAACTCAAATATTGGGCTGGCTCATCGGAATACCACATGTCCAGTTACTTCTTTTGGAATAGCGGAACCGATGACCAAAGGTCACAAAAAGGTCTTTTGAGAACGCTCTTGTTTGAAACCCTGCAAACCCACCGAGAATTCATACCAAAAGTGTTTCCTGTCGGTTGGGAGTACTGGTCTACAAAGGTGAAGACTGCGTTAAAACTTGGAACAGTCCCTTCGAAATCGTCACTTTTATCCCACCAAAGTAAATCTTGGTCGTTATCTGAGCTCAAGCGGGCCTTCAAAACTTTAATCAAGGAGTGCCAAAATGGAGATGTGAAATTGTGTTTTTTTGTTGATGGTTTGGACGAGTACGAGTCATCTCCATTCGAAGGCGATCACGATGACTTGGCTGAATATTTTCTTGAATTTTCCCATGAACCTGGTTTAAAGATGTGCCTTTCAAGCCGCCCTCTAGTCGTTTTCGAGGAGGCCTTCACCGGTCCTGGGCTTAAGCTTCAGAATCTCACCAGGGGTGATATCAGTCACTATGTCGAGGACAAACTTGGAAACCACAGGCATATGGCCAGGCTTTCAATCACGAATCCTGACCAAGCGAGGAGCTTGGTACGCGAGATCGTAAACAAGGCAGAGGGTGTGTTTCTGTGGGTGAAGCTGGTTGTCAAATCATTACTACAAGGTCTTCGAGATTCGAATAGGGTATCAGACTTGCAGAGGAGACTCAAGCATTTGCCTGCTGATCTAGAAGCACTTTACGACCACAGTATGCATGTCCCTTTTTACAATGACCTTAGTCGATTCATCCCATCATCACTCTCCCCAAAGTCTTCTGTACTAATGTGCAGCAGTGCTCCGGAAGACAGACCATTTTTATTTGGAACAAGCGTCTCAGATATTCCAAATTGTTTTGACCGCTCAGAGAGAATCTTCAAACCATCAAATTACTCTTCTCCAATTATCATGGGCCGAGGATGAAGACGAACAACTTGCGATAATCACATCACTTCATGCTCTTTCCAATGAGCAAGTCATTTCTCGGTGCAAGCTTATGGACAGTAGGCTCAAAAGTGTGTGTTCGGGGTTGCTCGAATCTTACGAGTCCAAGTATTCCAATATTGCACCGGACGCTCGAGTTGTGTGTATGCACCGTACTGTTTCCGACTTTTTCAAGAAGCCATCTGTCTGGGAGGAAATCGTGAAGCGTACAGCAGGTACCAAATTCTGCCCACATCTATCCCTGCTTCGTTCTTCTGTCCTACAGTTGAAATCGCTCAAAGCGAGTCGCTTCATTCCGATGGATATGTCAATTGTCAGGGATGCTTTGCGGTTCGCGAAACGGGCAGAGGACAATCTTGGGGAAGGCTTTCCAGCACTCCTTGACCAACTGGACGCTGCTGCTTCTTATCAATGGCGACTGTCTAATGGAAGATGCATTTTTGGAAGGATTGAGCAGTCTGCAGATATCGAAGAAGGAGAAAGTCGAATTACCACATCCTTGGATATATCTCCCCCTTATGACCGTATCGATGTCTCATCTAGTGCTGAATCAGATTATTATGATTGCCGGTCTAGTGGAGAATATGACATGGACATCAGCCAAGCCACTCCAAAGCAGAAGCAAATTATAATTGGATCCCCGCCACCACACAAGCCAAGCGGTTTATCAATTAGTCTTGGACGAACATACAAACCCACAAAGAGAATTGAGATTGATAATGTGGAGAGAAGTAGAGAGCCATCCGTTATGAACGGTGTTACGGTTCCAGGTCTCCCTTATTGGACTTATGGTATTGAGATCCAGGGTATAAAGCTTTACCATCATACCGTTACGTTTTATGACCTCGCTACACTCCTTGGACTCCGTCATTATTTAGCAGACAAGAATGTCTCAGGTCTTGTTGTTGATCATGTAAGTTTAACCTTTTTGTCATCTAAATACCGGTTGAGCTGACTTCTCAATCCAGGATGTGAACCATCATCTGTTGATATATCACGTTGGGAAGTATACACGACCCAAGAAAATGGGCGAATCTCAAGTGCCTGACCCAAAAACCGTGCAACTCGCTCTAGAAGCTGGGGCAGACCCAAATCTCTCGTTTCACGGGGATTCTGCTTGGGAGGTGGTGCTTGCAGGCATTTTATCGCACCTCTCCCGGTTTGAGTTTGAAGAAGAACTATGGGACGCCAGCAGCACCGCTAGCCAGACCTGGAAATCAGAGTCAAAGACGTGGTCGGAAGTGATGAAGATATTCCTTCAACACGGAGCCAATCCAGTTGCATCGAGCAAGCAACATTTTGGTCAACCACGGAGGAAGCCTTTGGCAATTATTCGGCTCCTTCCTCCCTCGCTTGCGAGCGAAGCAGACGAACTTGGGTGGCTTACCAATCGAATGATTGAGAAACAACGCCCCAAGGACCCTGAACGTGTTAAGGAGGAGAAAACCCATCATCGATCAAAATCTGAGCCGCAGAGAAACAGTTCTCAGACTATTAGCTGGGTATTCTCGTGGTTCACAAAAGGATGAGACATAGTAAGGTAGGTGTTTTCCTTGGTATCTTGCAATTTTACCCCAGCGCATTTGGTGATCCGATTTCAATTTCGCATTCCAATTTTGGTTTATTCATTGCATATTTTTAAGATACCCATCTGTCTTGTATTTATCGCGGTATATAATGTATATAGTTTCTTTTGTTTTTTGGACGTTATGAATCATGAATAATGGTGCGGCTGCAAGGAATGGGAAGAGTGAATGTTTAGTATACTACGATTCCCAAAAAAGGCATGGAACAAACCATTCTGGTAGGTTCTATTGCGAGCTGCATAATTTTAATCGGATCAAAACTTCAAGGTCGGGTGTCTTTGATCGTTTTGCATTTATCGTGTCACGTGATATACATTTCTGGCAGCCTGCTCTAAAACTCCTCTTTCTACCACTCATCGACCAGAAACAACTATACAATATAGCTTCAAGTGAGTTGATGTATTGCCAACCATTCTCCACACTATCTCTGCTAATTACTTATTTGCTTCTATTTCAGCAGGCGTGACTCACTGACCGAAGAACCCTGAAATGAGGCTGACAGTCTTCCGCTCAATGTGACTCGATGTCAACTAAAAAACTTCGTCTCCTGCAGCACCCCAAATCTCAAACAGGCTTCTTTGTCTTACCAACTTCTATAAGATGTCCGACCCATACTCCCTGGCGGGATCAGCACCTCAAGCACCTTCAGCTCGGGAGACAAAATACTCCCTTGCAAGAATGAATCTCCGTCAACGACTTCTCCTCGACATCGCTGAACTTCAACAATACCCCTACCCCAACATCACTCTCCACATAAAAGAATCAAATCTGGATGAGGCTTGCTTGGTCCTCGACGTCGACGGATATGGCAAAATCCACATGACGGTTAAGTTCCCACACGACTACCCCCTCAAAGCGCCTAAAATCAAGATGGATTCTGCGATTAAGCATCCAAATATTTTTGGTGATTATATCTGCGCTTCGATGTTGAATACGGATGAGGGATGGACGAGTGCGTACACTTTGAAGGCTATTGCTATTCAACTTTTAAGTTTCTTTAGCAGTGAACGGTTAGAGCAGGTTGGCGGTGGGCGTTCGGTTGATTTGAGGAATTATCGGGATATGCATCGATCTATAGGGCAGTATGAATGCGAGAAGTGCGGGTGTGGTAAGAAGGAGGAGGATGTGGAGATGAAGGATAACTTTGGGGAGACAGAGAATGACATTTTGAAGCAACAGAAACTTGGTCGCCGGCCCAGCATACGAAAAGCTGCCACTTCGCCGACCAAAGCGCTTCGGAAATTTTCAGGGAAAATGCAGTTGAAGAAGACCCTTTCGAAATCGAAATCTTCGTCTCCAGAGAAAAAACAAATTCGAGGGATTCAAGATGCCGAATTACCAGATGAAATACTTCTCTTGATCTGCAACGAGCTCGAAACAGAGAACCTCATGCTTTTTGCTCAAGCTTGGTCCAAGATTGCGTTGGTCATGAGCACCTTCGATGTTCTTCGCACACGCTCCCTCGTTTGCTTCTGTCTCAAAAAGGATTTCCACGAGGTTAATCTTGGTGTTGGGGTTGCTTTTGGATCGGGGAGGATGAAGAAGCCTATAGAATCGGAGTTCGATCTCCTCTCTGAAGCTGGATATAAAACTCATCGTATCCGGAAATCCGTCCAAGGAGTTCCTTTCGAGGAGTGGTTGCCATTACCAATCTCCCACGCACATTGGCGACGAGTCTCGAAGTCTGGAGATGTGAGGGATAGCTTGAAGAGAATCTCGGCAAGAGCAAATTTGGGTGATGTTCTTCCTGTACAGGTGATTTACCACTTTATGAATGATGTCGTGGTGAAGCTCAATCAGCAGGCTGAGAACCTCACCAAACGACAGGAATATTGGAGGGGCAGTAAACCTGAGAGTGGGTTGGTACATGCTTCGGAGAAAGCGATTGAATCGTATTTCCACCTCTTTCATCTGCTTTTGTGTCTCGCTACCGAGGATCCAACCATTGTCTGCGATGCAAATGAGAGTTTGCAGAAGTTCATCGATGGCGGGACCTCGAAAGCTGAGGTTCCGAATTTGGGAAATCTCTTGGTGTCGGTTTTGATCAGTGATATTGAGATCAGTCAATCTATCCTCGAATCTATCATCAAGGAATCCATCACTCGGAATGTGGTTTGGATGTTGGATCAGAAAGGTGCGAATAAGCCGGAGCTAGCTTACTACGAACCTGACGAGGTCTCTCATTACCGACTCAAAGAAACCTTCGAAGCGAGTCGTACTTCCTACCGCCTCCTAATGTTTCTCAATCTCTTCCGCAGCACAGCAGTAGGTCAACCCCGCAAAATTATCCACGTCCTCCGCGACGAAGCTTTTGAACGCCATGGAGCGCCACCTCAAGGCTCAGCGAAATACCTTGCGGACTCGATAAAAGATATCCACCAAATCGATAATTGGGCCGATTTCTATACGAGAATGGGTGTGACAGTGCCTGCTGATGATGTGATGTCGGGTTTTTTGAAGCAGTGTTGTAGGGATAGTGTGGAGAAGGGATATTCTTCTATGCCTTTGAAACAGATTGAAGCTTTGGCGTTGAGAGTGGGGGCTGAGCCTGGGATTGAGACTTTTGGGGTGAGGCCTGTGTCTGTTAGTATGGCGGGGAGAAGCTTCTTTCCAAATTTTCCGAAGAAGAAGAAAGGCGAGGTTTGGCGGGAAAGAGGTGGTGGAAGAGGCGGAGGAAGGGGTGGTTATTAAGATTGGGAGGTTGGTGATGAGAGTGTAGTGTAGGACCTATGGTCGCTTTTATGGAAGTAAACAGAATTCTGGGATGGTACCGGTTGCATTGTGTTGGCGTTGAGTTTTGGTGGCAGCTAAATTGACTAGAATTGCTTTGAATAGCGGAGTGTCCTGATTTTTTGAATAGATCAATGGATTTCATAAAATAGTCTGGGTATGATTCGTTTTTGAACAACAACCTCAATTGAAGTTGTTTTTGTCACTTGTGTAAAGAAGTATGCATCTCCCTCGCAACTCCTTGCGGATCTCTTCAGGCCAAAATCATCAGATGGAAAACAAATAAATCAGGAGGGAAAAATTAAAATTCATAAGCGAGGAACAAGAAGACTTTCCACTCATAGAGCATCTCCTTGAAGCGAAATAGCTTAAATAATTCTTCATCTTCGTATTCACTGGAAAAACTCGCTTAGGGGTTTCCCCACGTATCGGTCCGACTGTCTCCGCGAAACTCAGAGCCCCACGGAATTCCTCAGAGTGCAATTGAGGATCTTGGAGGGTATTGGAGTAAAACTCTAGTTTTCTGCTCAACTCTATTAATTTGACAGCTGATTCGCGCAATGTTTCATTCATTCTCTGGAGAATTCGGTGTACCTAGACTAATGACCGAAACGCATATGCAAACATTAAAAGAACCACTTCAATTCGGGATAACCGGAAATGGCATAAAAAAACTAAAGAAAGCCTGAAAGAGCGAGACGACAAATTGAATTCTTACCACCAATTGAACTCCAGATCTTCATGTCCCTTGACCATGTCCAATCCTGGATAATATATTTTCCCGCCTTCCACCCCGCGATGATCCCCGCAAAACCCACAAAAATTGGCCCCTCCCCTAGTTTTCAGCCTTTGAACATCACTTTACTTCCGGGTGAGCTAATAAACGTTTGGTTCCTAACGAGATGATAAGGGGACTGCGGGCCGCAATATTTCTTGCGTATGAAAGGTAAAGAAAATTACAAGTGCCGGAGGAAGCACGTCCGGCTTGTACGACGTAGTAGGTACATATTTTTCCAGGTACAAGAGGGAATTTACCCCTCGTTGAGTAATTTTTTTTCTGTCGCTTTTTGAAGTTTCAGTACTCAAGTCTTGCAATTATGGCTTCCTCGATTCTTTTTCTCTCGTCAGTACTTTTGACTTTGACAGCAGCTCAAACCCTAAGCACGACCACTCCAGAAGTTCACCCAAAACTCACTACCTATGAATGCACAAAGGCCGGCGGATGTGTATCGAAAACTTCGCAAATTGTTCTCGATCAACTCACCCACCCTCTCTATCAGAAAGACAATCCAAGTTTGAATTGTGGAAACTGGGGAAGCGGACCAAATACCACGGTCTGCCCCGACGAGAAAACATGTGCTCAAAACTGCATTGTTGATGGCATTTCGGATTATACCAAGTATGGAGTTAAAACTGAGGGAGGTTCACTATTTTTGAATCAACTCAAAGATGGAAACAGTGTTTCTCCTCGAGTTTATCTTCTTGATGAGGCGGGCGTCAATTACGAGATGCTGAAACTTACTGGGAGGGAGTTTACTTTTGATGTGGACAACAGCAAACTCCCTTGTGGTATGAATGGGGCGTTGTATCTATCCGAGATGGAAGCAGATGGCGGAAAGTCCGAAATAAATACTGCTGGTGCAGCCATTGGATCAGGGTACTGCGATGCTCAGTGCTATGTTTATCCATTTGTCAATGGAGAGGTACGTACTTACCCCCTGCTTATAGAATACTGGCATGAGCTAATCAGTTATCTAGGCAAACATCAAAGCTCAAGGCGCTTGCTGTAATGAGATGGATATTTGGGAAGCGAATGCTGTAATGATACCTCCGAGACCCCTAAGTTCTCCAGCAGTCTAACACAATTTTAGATGGCAACTTCAATTGCCCCACATACTTGCAACCAGACCTCCCTATACAGATGCACCGGAGCCGAATGCTCGTTCGATGGAGTATGCGATCAATGGGGATGTTCCTACAACCCATATGGTGTCGGAAACAAAGACTACTACGGTCCCAAGCTCACAGTCGATACCACTCGACCATTCACTGTCGTAACACAATTCCCAGCCGATGCATCCGGAAAAATGACAGCAATCCGAAGACTCTACGTCCAGGATGGAAAAGTCATCCAAAACGCAGTAGTAAACATCACAGGAACTGCCTTATTCGACGAAATAAACACAGAATATTGTTCTCGACCAGGTGGAGGAAAGTTCATACCACTTGGTGGAGTTGAGGGTATGGGTAGTGCACTTAGCCGAGGAATGGTCCTCATTTTCAGTGTTTGGTGGGATGTTGGGGGGTTCATGAATTGGCTTGATAGTGGGAATACTGGACCTTGCAATGCCACTGAAGGCGATCCTAAGGTGATTGTTCAGGTGCAGCCAGATCCTGCTGTTACTTTTAGTCAGATAAAGTGGGGAGAGATTGATTCTACTTATTCTGCGAAGTGAGAGGGAAGACTTGGTAGATGAATATAACGAATTGTTTATACAGCAAACATAAACCTTTTCCTAAGCTTTTTATTTGAATGCAAGATGGAAGTGTCAAGTTCGTGACATCTAAGCACAGCAGTTCCAGGTGATTTTCTTCCATAAGGCTTATTAAAAAGAAGTTACTGATGTTTATCTAATTATCTCAAGATTTTGCTTGGAGCTATATTTCCTAAAAAGTTCTACAGCAAAGAGAACCACTATCTTAAATCCCAGATGTTAATTCGATTTCATTAAAAAATTCAAATAATGAAGTTGTTCGGGGTCTTTTACAAAACACAAAGATTCACTTAGCGCTAAATTCCCCTCTATAATCTGATTGTTTAATAAATTCTCAAGTAGTTAATCTGACCGAACGAATTTACGATAACTGTATGTTAGCTAAAGAATGGAAACTCCCGTCCACAAGTAGCGTGGAGGTTCCAGAAGTGTTTCGTTAGAAACTGACTTTCTTGCTTCTATTTATACGCTCAAGCAAAAACTCTCGCGATTAGTGATTTCCATACGGAGGATATAATACTAGAAAGCTCTTTTGTAACCACTACCTATGGTGACAGCCTTGAAAATTGATGAAGTCCCACACCTAGCGAGATTGGTTTCTCACTTACGTCCCTTGATTGTATCCCAAAACACGGTGACTATTCTACATGGACCAAAGATAATTTCGAGAGAAGTATTGTAAGTACACAGCCATTACTTTCCGGCACCTACTTTTATTCCTTCCACTTCGAATGGTACGATAGGATAATTGAAGGTATTGCTTGAGGTAGTTTAGGAGAATGGGAATTTATTTTTCCAATTCCCTTAGGTTTTTTAGAACAATATGTTGCAATTATGCCAAACACATCAAGAGAAATGTGTCAGTGAGAGAGAAATGCCCATTTCTCTTACTATGGGCGAAAAGAACTGAGAGAAAGGTTGACCAGAAACGTCCATAGAATCTGTTCATTCTCTAAAAATCATGGACTGACTATTACAAAATATACCCCTCCCAACAAATCAAGTTTTAGAAGCCTTTTCTATGAAAATGAAAGAACTCCAAAAGATAGCCACCAAAGATGCTACCGCAGTCCAGGGAACTGAAGCATTCTGAAGGTCATCGGGGTGAAAAGTCTGCCACCACCCCCAGAATGTGAACGGACCGACAAACATCAAGACGTGGTAAAATACCACAATCAAAGCATGAGGTTTATAATGAGTCTGTAGACCCCAGGCCGTTTCCCTTTGATTCAATCCAATAAATAATTCAGCTTTACGTTTTGGAATACGCTCAAGAGATTCATATCCTATCCACTCTTCCCTGCAGTCGTGAAATGGAGCAAATAAACAACGCGAGCTGCATTGAGGGCGGAGGGCAAATTCAAATTCATGTGGGACGATGGGTGGGGGCTCGGTATTTGGTGGGTTTAAAGTGTATTCGTACAGGGGTTCCTGCCTGTCAGGAATACCTTCCTTTCGGAAAACAACTCGGTTCGATTTTATTTTTTGGAACTGAGAAGTTAGTAAATAGCCCATAATTTAGAAGAAGAGAATCATACCTCAACGAAATCGCAATATTTCAATTGCCAGATTGAAAGCCAGTACCTGAACCACCCTCGAAGTCTTTGGTAATGACCTCTAATACTACTAAAAAAGGCCTCATCACTGCCCCTGTATGTATCATACCCAGTTACCTCTATTTGTGCAAGTTCGAGGGTGATTCGGGGTCCTTTCACACCAAATACTACGAAGAGTTTAGTAACTCTATCAGAAGTATTTTGTATAGTAATTGTGCCTCTGTTCGTGCTTTGTTGGAGTTGGGATCCAATCTGTTCGCTATTTATTCCTGAGTTCTGGTTTTGTTGTGCCTCTTGAGAACTCATTTGACTATTGGAAGCGTTCGTATTTCCACTGACCACGACAGCGGTCGAGGAGCCTGATCCAGAGTTTGGACCTCCACTCAATCCAGCGATCTGCCGTATCCATGTCCAAGGTGGAATTCTGGGAGTCTGGTATTGTTGTGTGGCATTTGAGGGGACCGATAAAGAGGTTGAATCACCACTCAACTCAGCAATATGCCGTAGCCATGTCCAAAATGGGGTCCTGAAGGTCTGGTGTTGTCGTGTGGCACATAGATGATAATCTTCCTGAGACTTCCTGGTTCTTCGTGGTAACTGCAATAGAATTGTTTTATAAATTTTCGCCTGAGATTCCGTTATCTCAGCCCAGAGGTGTGTTCCGCAATGCTTTAAGGGTAAGTTAGCGCAGCGTAAAGAAATGTAAACAAGTTGACCTACACATTTCCAGTTGAGGCGTACCTCGCCATTTTTCAACCTTTGCATTTTCGGTCTTAAAGGCCACCAATGCCAATTATCTTCGGTTGCGTTCTCTGCCAAAATCTTGCACATGTTTGAGAAAGAGTAGTCATTGTTGTCCGTGAACCAAATGTCACCGGGGGGGATCGACATGAGAACCCGATTCAAAGAAGACAGAGAGGAAGGCAATAACCACATTTGAACCCTCTTGAATAACCCATGAAAAGGTTCCCCTTCAAGCATGAATTTTTTTGCCATCTCAAGTTTAGTCACTAGATGTGGAATCTTGCCATCCTCGCGTGATGTGCTAGAAGTCCCCAAGAGATCACCACGAAGCATGCTTTGCTCGGGTCTTTGCTTTTTCTCCATCCAGTCATTTTCCAAGTAGCAACTCTCCAGCCAGTCATTGATCCTTTTGTCATTTTCTGAGATATCTATATCGGACGAGTGAATTTTTTCCTCAGTTGGGGAAATAAATTTCAAAATGTTACCCGCGACTCTGGACCTGCCCCCATTACTTTGAATTAGCTCAGCAGATATTCTTTCCCAGTTCGTTTGTGCAGCTTCGCAAAGATCTACGTAATACCACTTTAGCAAACTCGTCATTTTTTTGACAAAATCATGACTTTCATTCTTGACAAGTTCAGATGTTGCCATTGCAAACAAGGGTCTCAGGTCCTCGTTGTGGGCAAGTCTCACTCCAAGTTGATTTTCTGCGGCAACCAATTCAATCGTTATTGGCCTGACAAATTGAGAAATGGCATCAAATTCGGATGATATACGTGACCCGCTATCAATGTCGTCATTGTGAATAGAGTCCGTGTGGTGGGTCGATCCCGAGACAGAGATATCTGTGTTCGAGGGGGGGGATTCACACTCAGACTGGTGGACCATATTTGCCGGTTCCTCCTCACTGCCTGAGATAGTGGTAACTGAGATCTTGGTTGGGGTAGACAGATCCTGGGTGGTATTGGGATTAGAAAATATAGTCGGGATTTTCGTATTGGTGTTTGGTAAACCAGGAGTGCCGACGGGGTTGCGGTCAAAGACAAATTCATATTCCGCAGAGGAGTAGCTCGGCTGACCTAGAGGATTTGAAAATTCTGTTGGGAACAATGGCTGATGGATCTCGCTATAAGCCGCGGCAATCAGATGACCACAATCTTCATGAATACGGCCGATGAATCGGACTTTAACACTGTACTCGATGGTGTAGACCGTGGCATAGTTTATTCTAGATGCAGGATGTAGCTTGAAACCTGGCTTGAAAGGAACCATTCGTATGGGTGGTCGAGCCAGCTTGTGTACTTCACCAGGAAGGTGAATTGGTGCATCTTCTGAATATATTATGGCATGGTTTTCCATGTGAACCCCGTGTTGATTTACTCTTTGTCTGGAGTAGGTTTTTATTGGTCTGTAGATTCCATTCAGTGGCGCTCAAGTAACCGAGCGGCCTACGAAATAACAACTCACAAACATAGAGAATGGCCTTTAAACGCTTTCAATATCAAGAATTGACGGCTCATCTGGCTGTGTTGGTTGCTATCCTTTCTCTTAATGGTGCCTGGTGATTTGACCCAATTAAGCATCAAAACCTATTATAGTCAGTGCATCAGGTAAAACAAGTCGCAGAAGGTGTTGGGGAGGGGGTGGGTATACCCGGCCAGCTTGAAATTCATTTTCCCGGTGTCTCCTGTATTCTTTTTTACTGTCAGTCTATAGCTCAGTTTTACTCGAGGAGTCAGAGGAGAAAAACCAACCAGTGCATCCGGAAGGATCACACTCGGTACTCCTATTCCGATTTCTTATTTTGTCACCTGCAAACCCCAGAAACGCGTTAGCAGAGAACTGAATATTTGTATACCATTACGTGCAAAAGATAGAAGAAATAGGTGCCGATTATCGACAGGTCTTCTCCCTCCGAAGCAGTTGAGCTTTGTCTGCGTGAGAAAGTTCGCTTGCCTAGGTTTGTTTCATAGTTGCGTAGTGTAGCCTTGTTCGTATCGTTTCCTGATGAGCTACTGTCCCCTCTTTTCTGCTTGGATGGACAGTCCTTGAAATTAAATTCGTACTCTTCTGAATACTAACATTAGTTGGAGTGCTACTCAGCTAGGGGAGGTCTCGTACTGGGACCTGTAAGGCGATGAGTTTCATATCTTTGATAACTATCATCCTTCTTCCATTTCGACCATTCAGTTGGATATGTAACCTCCGGGGTTACGGTTTGCTTTGATGAGACCGTACTTCTCGTAGAAGCAGTCCGAACACTGCGAACAGACTTAGAGTCTTTGAAACTTCTTGATTTTGACTCCCGTGACTCCCGTGACTCTTTGTATTCTGAGCTTCGTGGTTCGGCTTCGTCGTACCTGGCACAACGGTGGTTGTATACTTCCACTTTACCGCTCTTTGATGTTGTACCAGTTATGTATTTACCTGAAAAATTGTTAGTTAATTAATGATGTAGTGAGTAAGTGAAGAGAGAGGAACCCTCGCCAGGAACCGGGTATCTCCGATCCCTTGCTGGTTCATACAGCACACTAGAGTTTGCAGAAGAGTAATCGCTCGGTTGGCTTTCCGAGGAGGTATCATCCCGCGATGATGAACCCGAGGCTGCGCCAGATATTGTAACTGGTCGTTTGGAGCCGGTGTAGGAGTAGTTAGACATGATGGTTAGAGCAGGCAACGATTATTGCAAAAACGAAGCATAGATTCTATCGTCTAAAAAGTAATGAACACAGAAAGAGAGGACACAAAGTGCGGTTTTGGATGTTGCCTATAGCCTTATCAGAGAAAATTTGAGGCTGAGCTTGGTTACACGAAAAAGCAAATATACTTGGCGGTGTGACTTTTTATTTCACGTGAACAGGAGTTTCTTTAGTCAATTAAATTGTTGAAAAAACTAAAATATCTGATTAAAACTCCTAGCCTTACATGGAACTTCATTTAAGTTTTAAAAAATTATCTAAAAAGTTGAGACTAAGTACGTGAAGTTACAACAAAAACTAAAGAGAAACAAATTCCTTCAAACCAATTAGAACCTAGAAGAGAAGAAAATGTATTTTCTGATATCTAGAAGAGCTATATCGAGTTTAATAGAGTAAATCCGATAGCTCCGGTTCTTTTTTCCAAAACCTCGCTTCGTCGTCGCGAGTTTCTCCCAATCGAGACTAATGCATCCCAAACATATGGATCTACAGCACAAAAGAGGAACTCTATTCGCGTGAGTATTCTTCTATTGAAACTAGTCGCTGTGCTGATAGAAAGATATACAAAACGATAGAAGTTCGCTTTACAATAGATTTCCAGCACACCACCTCAACTATCAACTTACTTCTCCAAAATCACAAAACCATACAAAACAAAGATCAGAACCGAATTTGTTTACATCCTCGTCTCCAAACCCCCAAAACCACACCAGAACACCACCTAAAAAATGGCAACCACAAAAGCCCCTCAATTCTACCACGCCCTCCAAGGCCTCGCCTCAAAAATCCCCATCCCCACTACAACACCCGTCCTCACACTCTCCCCCCTAACCCTCTCAACACCCCTCCGCCTCGTCCCCCTCCAACTTAAGCTCTCCGCTCCAGTCACGGGCACATCTCTCCCCATAATCCTCCTCTCCCACGGGCACGGACAATCTAACAACCTCTCATCCCTCAACGGCTACGGGCCCCTAGTAAATTTCTGGGCCGCCCATGGATTCGCTGTTATCCAACCTACTCACTTGTCGTCAAAAACGCTAAGCTTTCCGGCAGAAACGGATGGCGCGCCTTTATATTGGAGGGAGAGGGTTGAGGATATGAAGACCATCTTAGATAGGCAGGAGGAGATTGAAGAGTTGGCTCCTATGTTCAAAGGGAGGTTGGATTGGACCCGTGTCGCAGTAGCAGGCCACTCAATGGGTGGGCAAACAGCAAGTGTTCTTCTAGGTCAACAGATTGAATTCCCCGAGGGAGTGGTCAACATGTATGAGCCGAGGATCAAAGCCGGTCTTCTCTTGACACCGCCTGGGGATGGGAATGGAGGGAAGGATCTCAGCCCCTTCGCCTTGAACTTCTCGTTTTTCAAATACTCAAATTTCAGCACCATGAAAACATCTACACTCGTAGTGGTCGGAGACACAGATGTCTCCCCGCATCTAACAACCAGAGATGAGGATTGGCACGCAGATCCATACACCCTTGCTCCTGGACCGAAGAGTCTGCTTAGTATTTGTGGAGGTGGGCATTTACTTGGGGGCGTGTCGGGTTATGATGCCAATGAAACGACGGATGAGAGTGTAGAGCGGGTCGGGGTTGTACAGAGATTGAGTTGGGCGTATTTGTGGAGTGCGTTGAATCCCGGGGATGGAGCGTGGGGTAAGGCGAAGAAAGCTTTGGAGGGAGTGAGTGGGTTGGGGAGTGTGGAGGAGAAGGAGTAGTTAGATTTGGAGGGAGGGAAGAGTTTCTCGATGGCTTTTGTTCTGGGCGGGAGTTTAAGAGAATGCAATGTATTTATTATATTCTCCGAGACCCAGGTGACAGCAGTAGAACAGAGTTGGTTTAAGCGACAGGATATTGATATATGAAATTGATGAGAGCAGTATGCTGTAAGTAAACAAAAGGTATAAACATAATAATAATGAAGAATAACCGCAAGGTGAAACCTCATACCATCAACGTTATAACACCACGGACTGCGACTTGGAAGTTATTAAGAGTAACTCGAAACAAGAGTAGAGGATATGGCTAGCAAAACCAGAAAACAAGAGAATTAGAGATCAAGGAATCAGGAGAGAAATCCCAAAATCATGCCATTTGATAATTTTGCTTTAACTACTCACTTTATCGAGGAAAAGGATTCGAATATCACTTCCATTACACGGCATGCATCGCAAGTAGTTTCTTGAATTAAATCGCCAATCCTCGGCAATAATTTCGATGTATGGATTGAGCTACTAGATTTTCTTTCTCCCATCTACTCGTATAATTATTCTGATCATGTGACCCATTTCTCCTCAATGATGTCATGCAAGGTGACCAAAAACCGTTCAGTAAACAAAAAACGATTACTGAACATTTCGCTACCCAGCAAGGGTAGCAAGGCCATTTCTTTATCACCGACATATCACCATTGACCAGAATAGGCAATTCTCGTCTGAGGATTTAGAAAAGACCGTGAAAAAAAAGCTGCAAGATGAATTGTAAGCAGAGATTGATACTGAGTTGGATTGTAAATATGCAATGAAACATGTTGGGAGAGGAAGAAAGTTGTATAAAGGGGGAAGGAAACGGGTGTTGATGGATATCCACAACTCAATCCATTCGCATCTTCTTCTTTTATCAGTATCAAGAACTACTTGATCAAATCTAAACTTGAAGTTTTACTTGCAATACTTCACTCCGATATCCAACGACCATCAACACCAATCTCCAACAACGATCCCAAATCCAATAGACACCAAAGAAATATAAAACACCAAAAATGTCAGGAGAACTCATACTCATCACCGGCGGCACAGGCCTAATAGGCATCAAAACGATCCAACTCGCCCTCCGCGCAGGCTACTCAATCCGCGCAGCCGTCCGCTCCCAAGCCAAAGCAGAAGCAGTACTTGCAACACCAACCGTCAAATCACTCAATCCAGGCCCGCAATTGACATTCGTCATCGTACCCGACATCGTGGCCGACAACGCATACGACGAAGCCGTCAAAGGCGTAAAATACATCCTCCACCTCGCATCCCCAGTCATCAAAGGCGAAGGCTTCACCCCCGATCAATACGAGGATGAACTCGTCGCCCCAGCTCTCAAGGCAACGACTTCGATCCTGGAATCTGCGCATAAAACCAAGGGGGTGAAGAGGGTGGTTATTACATCTTCTGAAGTGGCTATCATCCCTTGGAGGGAATTTATCGAGGTGGAAGTTGATACAGTATTCAACGATCAATATCAAATTCCCTTCCCCGCTGGTCCTTACGGGAATGCCTTCGAAGCCTACGCCGCGAGCAAAGTGCGAGCTCTCATTGCGACAAGGAAGTTTGTTAAGGAGAAGAGGCCGGAGTGGGATGTTATTAATATTATGCCTGGTTTTGTGGTTGGTGATAATGAGATGGTTACTGAAGCTGAGAAAGTGAGCGATGGCACTGTGAGTGCGGCATTTGCTCAGATTCTTGGACGGGATAGTGGGTGGGGAGCGGTTCCTAGTACTAGTGTTCATGTTACTGACGTTGCGCGTCTTCATGTTGAGGCGCTGAATCCGGGAATTGAGGGAGGACAGAACTTTCTTGCTATTTCTGAGGGAGAACGGGGAACTGTTTGGGAGGAGGCGAAGGAGATTGTGAATCGGAACTTCCCTAAAGCTGTCGAGAAGGGCATTTTGCCGAACAATGGACCTGCGAAGACCAAGAGGACGAAGACTGATGCTAGTCGCACGGAGGAGGTCTTTGGATTCAAGTTTTTGAGTTACCAGGAGCAGGTGAAGAGTGTTGTGAAGCAATACTTGACACTGCTTGGGGAGCCCGTTGCTTGAGCTGCGGCAGGAGGTTATGGAAATCGAGCAATGTGTGACTTGGAGAATAATTAGTCAGAAAATATATTATGATTCATTGAATCCCGTTTTAGACTTGGCCTTGTGAATTGATAACTGGTGTTGTAGAAGATTGCGACAACTCCCCCGTCTTGCCATTTTATGGGCCCTATGGAATAAGTCCGGAGCTTCAAGCTTCCCCTGTAACACTTCGAGGCTGCCAGATTTATTTCGCAATCCCTCAACACCACAACTCCCCTCCCTCCCTAACACTAATCAATCGCAATCATGTCCTGGTTCTGGTCCAAACCCACCGACCAAGACGCCTCCTCCAAAAAAGATGCCCTCCGCGACCTCGACCCCAGCCTCCGCGACTTCCTAAAAAAAGAAGCCCCCTCAAAATACACCTCCTCAACACCAACGCCCCGTCCCCCTCCCTCATCAGAACCTACAACCACTGCTCCTCCCCCCTCAGAACCCAAAACTCCAGCAGTGCCCTCGAAATCCCTGTATCAAGATGGTCGGTACGCAGATTTATGGAAAACCTACAAACCCCTCGAAGACGTAGAAGCCGAGGGAAAATCCGACCAAGAAAAAATGATGGATGTGTTGGAAGGTTATAAATCCCGTCGCGCAGAGATAGGTCGGATTGCGCTGGAGAATTGCGCGCTGGAGCAGACGGAGGTTAGTGATTGTTTTCGGAAGGGGAGTTGGTCTGCGAAAGCTACGATGTGTCGAGAGGAGAATAGGCGGTTTGATAGGTGTTATATGATGCAGTCGGTAAGCTATCTCCCACTGATCAGAGGGGGGAGGGGGTGAGGGGGTGTTTATGTTGAGGGAGACTAATTTGTGTGTGTTTGTTTATAGAAATTCTTAAAGGCACTGGGATATTTATCAACTTATGATCGAACAGGCGAAGAAGATGAACGAATACAAATGCAAGCCGATACCCTATACCACCGAATGCTAGACCAAGAAAAGGCAATCGAGAAAGCGAAAGAAGAGGGATTACCACCGCCGGCATTCCCTCCCTTACTATCACCCCCGAAAAAGAAAATCATCACGGACAATCCTACAGGCAAAGCAGATGCAGTAGAGATCTCAGATCTGAGGGAGAGGATACAAGCGCCGTTGAAGAAGAAACTTGCTACTTTGGAGGGTGAAGAGAGGGAATTAACGGAGAACGCTATGAAGGCTGAGATTGCTGCTGGGGCGCAGGTTGCGAAGAGGTTGGATGTTATTAATAGTAAGCAAGAGGAGGAACGGAAGATACGGAAGGAACAGGGGAGGGAGACGATTGCGGATAGGATTGCCTCGTCTTTTAGGTCGAAGTGAGGGATTTTTGATTTGGGATGATTGTAGTTATATTGGGATGTCTTTTATTTGGAAAAACGACTTTATCGAAATTCTTATGGATATGCTTGCCCAGAGGCCGTCCATGTTGACTTGGATGGGAGATTTCGGAGAACATTGAAGACTGAGAATTGGCTATTTGTACAAGAGGATATCTGCTTATTGATTCCGAGCTGTGTGGGTTATTATGGGGGAGTTCCGGCTGGGTGTACAAGTATTTATTTTTTTGAAGTCAGTACGCTTTCCAATCTTACCATGGAGACCTGTCGATTACTTATTTTCTACAATCTTGAAATAGCTTGATATTTTAGCAAGTTAGTCAGACTTGAAAGGTCAAGGAAAGCTTGGGTTTTCAAAGATGTTCAAATGTAGGTGTAGTTCTCCCGATACGAACGCCAAATTTTGTTTACAAGATCTGCATCGTTGCTCTTTTAGTGTAGTATAATTATTCAGTCATTGTTGCTTTTCCCTTTCTCCCAACGTGATCGATATACTCGCTTCATAACTTACAATATCCACAGAATTTGCAACTTGATTATATTCTTCAGCAGATGTGGCTTCCCCAGATAAATTGTTCTTGGATCGAAGCTTAGATATCATAGCGAGGAAAAGAAATTGGAAGTCCGTGAAATATAAAGAAAACGTTTCAACGAAAGCAGAAACAGAAGAAAACACCCCTTTACATTTAAGCTTTTGAAGGACAGAAGCCATCACTCATTCATCGAGCTCACGTTGGCTTCTGTCAACTATTTCGTACATGATTACTTAATATGATACGATGGTCAGCATTGCTTTCTCTCTCGCATAACACCTGATTTGTGCATTGAACCCCGTCGTTCTTTTGCGTTGCTAAATGTTTGTATATGCACTTTTACGAATTAAGACCAGGTTTCCTATAGAATGATTTCAATGTCATTTGTTGTCTTGTAAAAATCGAGCTCGCAGTTCACGGATTTGTGCATCACTTGAATAGGGAAAAGTGTGAACCACCTCGCTTCGAGAACTCAAATCTTTCCAGCAAAGAAAAACCCAAACCCCCAAGGAAAGAACAAAACCATCATCCTGGTTACAGGTAAGTAACCCTAACTTCAAAAATATGAAGTCCAAACAACCTCTTCTAGGAGCAAACACAGGAATAGGCTACCACACAGCCCTCCTCCTCATCCTCAGCGCCCGCTTCCTCGAAAAGAAAACAGAAGCAATCTCCTCAATCAAAAAAGAAAATCCCTTTGCAGCATTAACTCTCTTAAACATCGTCCTCAAACTAACAAACCACTCGACAATCACAACCGCGGCTCAGAAAATCACCTAAACGTTTTAATAAACAACGGTGGTTTAACTTCAAAGAATGAAAATCAAACCACTTTTCAATCAAGAATATAAGAGAACCATTCGAAATAAATACCCTCGCCACCGCAGCCGTAACACGAGCTCTTCTCTCTCTCCTCTTGCACTGGTCCTCTCCTCGCCTAATACACGTCTCAGCCGAACTCTCATCCCTCACCAACCGCGCAAATTCCGAAAATAAGTGTTATAATATCTCATATACTAAGTACAGGTTTGGGCGTACTGTCCGGAGTATTCGACTACGGATCTAAGTTAGAAGAGAAAGGAAGGTTATGGGAAGAAAGTTAGGAATGGGGCGAGGGGACTGGAAGTTGGAGGATAGGGTTTGGGCGATGTTGTTGGGGGGATGAGGGATGGTGATGTGGGGAGATTTATTAATAGGGAGGGGGTTTTTAGGTGGTAGGGGGGTTTGAGGTGGTAGAGCGTGATGGAAAAGTACTTTTATAGGCTTTTGAAGATAAAAGGGATGGCGATGTTGGAAAAGTCATCAACAAGGAAGAGGCGTTTGAGTTGGTGAGAGAGAAGTAGTTGGGGGGTTGATGGTTTTGATGTGTTCGTGTTTGGAATTGAGGCTTTGAAGGGATATATTTATTGAGGTGAAATCGGTGCCATTGAATGAAGAGAGTTTTAGGACTTGATCTGTATAGAGATATAATAACGAGATCGTTAATAAATAAAACAACGATGATCACAAATTACTAGCCAAGGAAAGGATAGAATTTCCCCCTCATTGTAATGCACTTAGTGCCTTGGGGAAAGCTTTATACTAGATAATTCAAGGTTTTGTTTGAGATTTTATCTGATATATAACCCCCTATTAATGGAAAACAAACTTACTATCGGGCACTCCCCGATCGGTTATATCATGTAAGATAGTATCCAAAGAACTATCTCTATAATAGAGTTGACCTATGATAACCAATTGCTGGCTATCCTTTTCACCCTCATCCTGCAAAACAGGTCGACATACTAATAACGTGTTGACATCAGTTATTACACAAACGATGTCACCCCTTTTGGCATCATTAGAAAACAGTCCCATAAAAGGCCGATTTGCTTCGAAGCCTGCTTTTTTGTATTTTTCTTCAACGTCGAGAATGCCAATGCATCGACCATCGAGCAATTGTGAGGGCGTACTCTGACATACCGGGCTTGACTCCAAAAGACTTAAAGCTAAAGAGCGGATAAGTAACCCGGGATGCATGCCGACTTCATGCCAGATTTTCTCACTGTCTAGATCCCGTCCTGCATACAACGGATCGAAAGAGCTCCAGTAATTGTCAGCGATATGATTCAGGCAACCTCGTGGCATCTTATATCTTCGCATGTCCGTCTTGAAAGTGTCTAAAAATTGATTGTACATTGTGGCGGATAAACCAGAAAGCTTAGAATTCGGTGTTTACGGATTCTCTTCGCCTTCTACGGTAAGAAGAGAATAGAAAGATCTGGAGCTTTCTACAGCAGTTCTCCAAGCTTCCCGGGCCTGATCTTGACACTGTGATAGATATAACAGTGGGTCAGTCAACCCAGAAACAGCGCCAAGGCGCCATCCTTGGGATTGCAGACACGTTACTGGTTGATCCCCCCCATGCGTAAAAGAAAAAATGCCCTTTCTACGCATAACGTACATGTATAGCGAACCGGCCAAACAAGCGAACCAGCTAATTGAAAACACACCTAAGATTGTGATTTTGACTTTGTAATATCTTTATGAATTGTTGATCAAAAATGTTGAAATTTAAACTTTGATTTCATTACTATGTATATATATAGAATTCCGAGTTTCAGACGCTATATAATCTTAGTTAGCGATTCGCTTAAAAAGACCCCTGTAATCTTGTCTTTTTTCTTCTTCTTTTAATAACTTTTTAATATAAATTAGTCTTAGTCTTACATTTCATAACTTTCATATTTATATAGTAATTAAATCAAAGTTTTAATTTCAACATTTTTGATCAACAATTCGTAAAGATATTATAAAGTCAAAATCGCGATCTTAGGTGTGTTTTCAATTGGTCGGTTCGCTATACATGTACGTTATTGAAATTATAAAATTATTCTAACAAAATAGAATAAAAAAGTAATTTAAGACAAGTTGCGACGAAAAGAAATTATTTAAGGATACGCTTGAAACTTATGTTCGAGTAAGTTTCTTGAAATTATACTCTTGTTCTAATCAAATAAAACGAAGAAATCATTCTAACAAACTTACAAGAGGTATATTTTATAATGAAGTACATATAAACCTCGTATTACAGTAACTCATTTCATGAATCAAAATTATCTCAAATTTCTAGTGCAATCATTTCACATTTATTAGACTATTATTTCGCGCTAGGTAAGAAATCGCATTTCTGGTAGTACTGCATCATCATCCTCCCCAGCAGCCCTCTAAAAAATCTCTGTGAAAACCAGAGAAAAATTCTATAAAGCAATCTTAAAAAACTAGCAGGAAATACCTCTAAAACAACCACAAAAAACCAGAGAAAATCCTCTAAAACAACAATAAAAAATCCCTATGGCCTGATGGTTTTGGCCATCATCACGACCTCCGGCTTCATCCACTGTGGGTCACTCAAGGCGAGGCGGCGGACATCATCCTTTGCAATCTCCAGCCATTGGTCGAGCTGATGATGCTCGTGAGTTGGATTTCGGTGGTTAGGGAGGACGAGGTCGAGCTCATCGAAGCAATAATTGACCCCGAGGGGCTTTCCGGCGGCGGAGGGCGAGGTGACGTTTCTGGCGAAGCCAGCCGATACAAGAATGAGCTTTTTGAGAGCTCGGAACTCGAGGAGGGGGAAGTAGAGGTTGACCGTCATGTTCATTCTTTGGTTGCAGACGACATTGAGGTCAATAGCCAAGGTTTCGATTTCATACATGGACTCATCCGACATGCGAGCGACCACATTTGGGAGATAATTTCGTGGGGGCATAACCACACGAGTGAGAACATCCTGGTTCATTGAGTTAGCCCTGAAAATATGTGCATTTCAATGAAGGGGTATGTAAGAGGAAGAAAACATTGTGAACTTACGGGGATGGGGGCCGGAACGAAGACGATATCCTCATCGCCTTTGAGATAGATGTCTCGCTTCTCCGTCTCATCGTCTAACAACAATGGGACAAGCCCATTTTGCGAGAAAGCCCAGGCGGACTGGGAGACCAATTTAGCTTCACCAATTGGGAAGCGCGGTTGTGCCTTCTGCTCCAGGCCGACTTCGATGATTCTGGCTCCATCACCGCCCAGCTTCCAGAACCGAAAGGCAATCTCGTTGGGCATGGTGGTGAAAGAGGCAGGGGGGCGTCGGGCGGCCATTTTGGTGATGTTGAGGGGGGTTGGAGGAGGAGGGACAAGAAAGTAAACAAAGACCGTGATAGCCGAGGAATAGATGAGGTCTTGAGGCTAATCAGAGCAAAGAACAGCAGCAGAAAGCAGACAAAAATTTGTGTTGGTGCGAGATTGGTCTGGGGGCTGGTGGTTGCGTACGGTCAAAGACAAGGAAAGAAAAGAATTCAATTGAAAGTGCCTTGAGAAGTTTTATAGAATTGAAAAGTGCTCTAAAATTAACCGAAATGAGCTCTATGACAACAAGACAGCAAGACGCGTCGGTTCACGATAGAGGCAGTTTGACTTTTCCTTAGAGAACAAAGAGAAGAAGTCTGAGCGTTTGATTAACTTCGTTTTGAGTCAATTGCGTCGTCAAAAATGGTAGATAAAGACGTGGAAAAGGTTTCCATTGAGTCCTGTGAGGAGATTGACTTCTCTGTGAACCTAGAGAGAGGGTTGAGATGACTTTAGATCCTTAGGAGGGTAATCAGATTCACTACGGCATTTCTCCTCTGCCACAAGATTTCTGCAGTATCAATGAAAACATGCAAAATTGAAGAATCAATTAATACGATTTGAAAGTTTGTAACCAATGAACTTGCGTTGTGCTGTGGAAGTGACGGTTGTACTAAGTGACATGCGCTTCGCTTATTTGAAAAGAGGGTGTGGAAAACATCACCTCAAAAGGCCTATTGATAGCCTCTGATAAACAACCCCAGAAACTCTTCATCGCATACAGCATCCCTCTCTTTCTCCAACCACCCACATGAAACACCATCGGCTTCCTATTGGATAAACTCCTTGGACCAACGCGTCTGACTGCCATGAGATTCTCACACCTCTAAACCTAATCAGGCAACATCAACAGGTCACCAGAAACCTCAGGCCAGGACAAAGAAATCCTAAATCTACCCACGTCCAAGAGTCTCATGGAATCTGACTGAATTACACGTCCTGGCCATAAAATCTTTGAAAACCTGCAACAACTTATCATAGAGCCTCATAGAACCTTACCCAATTCTACGTACTGCACTATAGCCTGACCGTCCCTAAACACGCGTTAATGAATTTCATAGAAGCTCACCCAGTACCACACACTACACTGCGGAATATTTGAGGAAAACTACCTAATTTGGCATAGTACATTTTGATCTAGACCCCATTAGGAAAGCCTTTCCAATGCTCTTGCGCCGAGAGGAAAGGAGGACAAAGCTGGCATGTTGAATTTGCAGAAAGTGAGCTTCTTCAATTGATCTGGCTGTGGTAAATAATGAATTGACTTCTGGTAAATATTTTTGATATCGTGTCCAAGACCCACAATAGAACACTGAGACCTTGACCTCGCCATTAACCCACCCGCCCATTTCACCCATCTCAAGTACCACTTTATCCATCAGCATCACAAGAGAATAGTGAGACCCCAGACTCGGTTTCGCTCTCTCTTTCACGGTCATCCCACACTCTCTCATGCATCGCAGACACCCCTCCGTTCCCACTCCGGTCAACTTCACTTCAGCCCTTCAAATTCTCAGCCCCAAACCCCCCTCCTAACGCACTCCTTAACATACTCCTCCAACCCCTTCGCTTTCCTCCCCGTAACAGCTTCAACAACCCCCCTCCCCTCCTCAAAAATAAGTTCCTCCTTCCCCTCTTTAACAAAAGTATCCAATCTACACCAAAAGTCAGCACAAGTTCCTCGCCCTGCCTTCTTCCTCCCACCCCCTTATCCCATTTCGTCCTCTGTTCGCAAAAAAAAGAAAAGGAGAATCACTTACTCAGCCAACATCCCAGCATACCTCCCCTCAACCCCAAAACTCCTCATCCCGTCTGCCAACTGCTCCTCACTAATACACACATGCTCCACCGTCCTCCCAAGCTCCTTCGACAAAATCCCCGCCACATCCCCATAACTCCAAAGCTCAGGACCGAGAATGAGATGATCGGTATTATGGGTCTTCCCATCTGTCAACGTGTGGAAAGCAACAGCTGCAATATCATCCGCCGACACGAAGGGGAGTTTCCCATCGCCGGCTGCGGTGATGATTTGGGAGGTGTCGCGGATTGTTGCTAGATGGTGCATTTCGGAGAAATTTTCTGATGAATCTTTTTAGCACTGAGTCTTGAGATACGGGGAAGTGCTATGAGGGCTGTATATAGGACCAGGTAGGAGACAAAAGTGGAAGAACCAGATAACAACATACCCATAAACCAACTAGGTCTCAAAACCGCCCACTCAACACCCAATCCCTTCAAATACTTACTCACCTGCCCCATAACGGGTCCATCGCCGACCTCCAGAATACTTGCACTGAGCAACACGAATCTCTTCACACCATGCTTCATCGCTCCCTCAATGAATTTCTTCATCGGCGGCAGTGCATCGAGAACCGGTGGTGCGACCAGAAAAACTACCGAGATGGTAGAATTGGCAAATGGGGATTCGTAAGTTTTTTCATCATCCCAATCAAATTTCACCCCCGTACAATTCTCGATATCGGGCGTGACTTTCCCTGATCTTGAGGCTTGGATGGCGGAGTAGTTCGCGCTGGAGAGGAGGGGTGCGATGCGCGACGAGATTTTGCCCGTTCCGCCTAGGAGGAGGATCGTTCCTTTGGTGGTGGGTGGAGACATGATCCAGGCTGCGAGGTGAAAATTCAATGTTGGTTTTCTTTCAAGAACCTTTTGAACGTTAGTTTATAAAGCACCAACAAGTGAAATGATCCTCAACCACTCACATCTTTTTATATGTATGTCGTTGGCCTACTCGGATGTCTCTCATATGACAGTACCTTTAGCGCGCGCCATTTCCCGGACTTAAGCCCAAAGCTCCATGTCGCCCCAAAAAATGAGTTTCCCGAAATGCGAACTACCGGTAGTCCCGCAGCAATTTATAATTGTGTTTCAAGCCAAGATGAATCTAAAGAGGGGTCAGGTCAGCCTTATATTCCCCCACAAAATGGTCAAAACTCACACTTGGAATCCCATCTGGATCTGTACCTGTCTCCAATCGTATTTCGTTCCATACTGATGTTGTCGTTTCCACAGAACTTCGAGTAAATCCAAAGCTCGAGCAGCATGCTGGTAATAATTAGTGTTGAAGAATGTATGGATTGGGTAAAGCGGAAGGGAGGGAGACGTACATAAATACTGATATTAGGATCCGACTTCAACTTCCGTCGAATCAAATCTTCCGCAACAAAATCATTAATGATAGCCACTCCCGCCATAAACAACCCCCAATAAAGTCCCATCTCAAGCCCATACCCCTCAGGAGTCTCCCTAGCAATCTCCAGAATCTCCGTAACCGCCTGCGTAACTTCGGGCGTTTGTGGTTCCCGCCCAAGAGGATCGAGGATATGACGAACATAAATAATACAACCAAACATACAAGACTTCGTACTCGAAAAAGACTCTTCTTCAAGTGTTTCCGGGACCGTTAATTTATGTTCTCTTGGTAATCGTCTCCAGTCGTTACTCTGATCTCGTAAAGCAGGCGGGCACCTATTCCACCAAGCTCTCAGTTCCTCCTCAATCTCGATGGCCGATTTGGTGATATCTTCTGGATTTGTTTGGCCCAGCTCGCTCATAGCTTCTGATGAGAGACGTGAGAGTTTGGCCATGTAGATCATTAGTTCGTGGAAATTGTTGACCATGACGTTTTTATCATCATAATATGGCCAACGGCTGAGTTTCTCATCTATAGTTTTGTTCGAGTCGATCCAGTAATTGCCTTTGATTAATGTCCCCCCACCGGAAGTAAGCGATCCTGAGACGTCGAGGAGAGAGAAAAACCGGGTTAGGTAATCGCTGATTTTTGGGCCGCCGCGGAATTGTATTAGATCTCTTGCGCCTTGGAGGTGCTCTAGCCAGAGTGAGCTGTCGGAATGTGAGATCTACGAGAGGTTAATTGAATATCCAATCGAAAGTTCTAACAAAATCTTACCTCGTAAACACAAAGAAGTAGACATGCCCCTAATACCGAGTCGGAGCGTGCAAGCGTTGTGTCCGACAAGGATGCATTCAATTCTCTCAGCGCCATCGAGTAATGCCTCACAGCCGTAATCTCATGCTGAGGTTGACTCCGAGCAAGATGCGCAGCAGCAAGCGCAGTCATCGAATGTATTAAAGCAGGCGACGAAGTCGCCAATGGTACTAACTCCTCCTGAAACGGGTTCCCCTCGCTATCATTTGGATACGCCAAGAAGCGACAACAAAACGTGACAAAATGATGAATATAAGGAATCATGGATCTATCCACATTCGGAAATTCAATCACAAAGCTCTGGCCGGAAGGCTGACTCAATTGCAGTGCTGGAATCCGAGATCCGGTGGTGATGATTGAGGAACTCGTGTCTTGATGCTGGAATCCTTGAGGCATCACTTGCAAGTCCTCACTCCAGATGCACTCCCTTTGAAGCCTTTCGCATCTTCCGCAAAT
The DNA here is from genome assembly GCA_001414455.1 of Hymenoscyphus fructigenus. Lineage (NCBI taxonomy): Eukaryota > Fungi > Ascomycota > Leotiomycetes > Helotiales > Helotiaceae > Hymenoscyphus > Hymenoscyphus fructigenus. The sequence goes on from LKUV01000169.1 coordinate 67,638, forward strand.
GGGCTTCAGTTCGTCGCACTTGACTTTTCGTTTTCTACAAGTTAAGCAACCTGTACAGTATCCCAGTTAGTCACTCTTCGTGTTGTAGTAGTGTCAGTCTGGGGCACTCACCAGTTCTCGTTCGCGGCACTGGCGTCTTGATTCCTAAACCAGGAGCCATTGTAGCCCTCGTCCTGTCTTCGAGAATACGGGACTACATCCAAAGATAACATGCGTAAACAAAATGCGCATATAGCTATAGCTAGTGTGTCGTTGCTAACTCAGTGGGGAGTCGAAGAGTCTCGAGGCTGGATATTGATGGTCTTTCATGAAGATGGATCCAGGGACCACGGACAAAATGCTCTCTCTTGGAACTTTGTCCGAGTTTCCGACAGCCATCTTACTGGCCGCAACCGATCCCAAGCGGGGTAGAAAAAGGGGGGCAAATGCTTAGTCACCCATGAGTTAGAAGGGATTTACACGCTTGGCAACATGTGGGATGGAATATTCCAGGACATGGCTAGGAGGTCAACCTTCAGCCCAACACACCACTATGGGAAGAGGGTCTTACCTTTCAGCTGGTTTCGGGGAAGATGGATTGATATGAAAAGTATGGAGTATTTCCACTGTATTAGGGCAGGTGAATCAATAGATGAGCACTCAAAACAACCCAGATAGCCGACTGGAATCATAAATTGAGACAAACAGAAGCGCCCCAGTGAACCTGAAATGAAAGCAATAATAGCGATCCTATACTCCGTACGCCCCCGGAGACATTTAAGCCCCCAAACTCATGGCAGACTTTGACGTGGTTCTGCAGCGGCATTTGTGTTGAGGCTAGTGTTGTTCCAGAAAAGACTTGCCGTTGATATCAAAAGAGGGGGAAATCCTCAGGGCTGCCTGATTTAGCTTCACCTAAAACATTGTTGCCCGCAAGCTACGAATCAAACCTTACGGTAGGCTTCCTATTTGCCAATACAACAACTTGGTACGGGAGATATCCCGAAGCCAGCTAGAAAGCTCCGTCGGCATATCTGCCGCTCTTCACAACAGGGAATAAAACGCGAGAAGCCAGTCTCCATAAAAAGTGCAAGCTGAAAATCAAAAAGATGTGGAAAATATTAATATGTGTGTTTATATATAGAAGGTAAATATAGAATGCCATTAAGTGGCTTCAAAACATTAAATGCGCGTCGTGGTTCGGATTCGCCGTCGTCCCCGGGTATCAAAAATAGGGCTGCTTCAGTTCTCGGTCTTGGATATTGCCAATATCTCATCGCGACGTACCTTTCGCAAATCTGCCGCCTCTCGTGCGAGATATTCTGCGCATTCCACTCTACTCTTGCTCTCGCTGATGAAGAAGATGCCGACCCAGGGAACAAATATAAGCGCCGCAAGAAAAGGAAATGCCGTCCACTGGTTGCCAGTTCGATCGACGATCGCGCTGGACACAATCGGGCCTATCCAAGCAGATCCTTTTGACACTATCCCGAGAAGACTGAAAAACATGTACTCTCGTCCGCGAGGCACGAGTTCTGCCATGAATGCTTGGCCGTAGGAAAATTGAATTCCGTACGTGAATCCGAATAGAGCGTTGAAGAACCAAAATTCCCATAAATTGTGAAGTCCGAATTTATCAGACCAGATTCCAACCATGCCCCAAAGCGCCATCAGCAGACAAGCACAATTGGATGCTTGTAGGACGGTTTTGGTCCGGAGATTGAAGAACTGCTGGACATAATATGCTCCAAAGACGCATACGGTAGCAGACCCTCCTTGAACCATGATGAGATAGGTGTTCTGGGTAGCCGAAAAGGACACGACTTGGGTTTGAGCGATTGAAGTCAGGGTGATGGTTGTGGAAATGCCATCTGCCAGTAGGAAGTAGGCAATGAGGTAAAAAAAGGTCTGCTTCAATGTCCACACCTGTTTTGCAGCAAACCACATCTGTTTGAATCCAAAGGTCAGGTAGTTGTCGCTCTTTGGGAGCGGTGGACCAGGTCGTTTCTTTTCCCACAAGAACCATGGTATGGCCAAGATGATCCAAAATCCAGTGCAGACGGCCACGGCAACTGAATATCCATAATTGTTTTGTTCGATGGAATCGTCAGCGCCCACTCCGACTAGGGCGGCGAGTGAAAGCGCGCAGCATACCACGAACCCAACGTTGTTCCAACCGTAGCTCAAATTCATGATTTTCGACCGTGCCATTGAGCATTTCCGCTCGTATGTTTCTTCGTCAATTTCTTGATTCAGCAATTGTTCCCTCGCGGTTCGCACTTCGGGGAGATCGTGGGAAAGTTTGGGGAATATCGCGTTGAAGAAGACGTAGGAGGCCCAGAAAGTAACGCCTATTTAACTGTCAGTTGTGCGAGTGGCAGTGGATGGAAAAGCGCATACTGCTCAGGATGAACAAAGCCATGGCTGCCCGCCATTTGGAAGCTGTGGTAACACCCAAGAAACCAAATTCAAATGCCCAACACAGAACGGAAAAGCCCCTTACTACCCAAGGATTCCAAGTGCCAAAGTCTGCTAGACTTCCCACTCCGAGAAAAAGAAGAGCCTGGGAAAGGAAGGTCAAGCCAGTGGCTATCAAGACCACGGAAGAATATTCCTTGGTTTTTTGTCCGCCTCCCCAGAAAACATGGCAAGGCGCGGTTGGATCGACATCGCAAGAAGAGCTACCCAGAGGCAGTACATTCGGATTGAATCCAGCTTGGTAGATCAAGTTTTGGAAGAGAAGGTTCGAGCTGTTCCGGGAGATTTGTTAGATTTCTCTTTTGGCTTGCATGGAGTTCTGAATGGATTCGACAGAGGCACATACTACTGAAAAGCACCAATTCCATTGTTGCCCGCATAGTAGGTATAGTAGGCCCAAACTTCTTTTTTCGTTGCAGGAGGTCCTACCGGTTCGGCGAGATGGGGGTTGAATCGCAGTTCTTGGGCATTGATTGACTCTGCAGGAGGAGAAGGAGAGTCGGCCACAGCAAAGTCAGACTTGGGCATTTCTACATCGTCTGCTGAATCGCTTGTGATTTGGCATTCTGTCTTCTCCGGGGCGGCCATCGGTGCAAAGTGGAGGGTAGGGTGTGGACAGTTTACTTTAGTGCTTTTAGTGCTGCTAGTTTTCCGGGCATGGCGGCACCCAAGACGGCAGATATTCAAACTTTATATAGTACCAAGGTGCAATATATTCGTAAGGAGAGTGAAAAGAAGAAAAGAGGAAAAGAGGAAAAGAGGAAAAGAAGGAAGAAAAGGAGAAGTCTTGTATAGACGTAGCATTCTCTATGAATGCAACTCTGGACGGCGACCCAGCACTCTGGAGCTGAGAGACAGACCATTCCCTTGTTCCCCTGGAACTCTTCTCCACCTCTGCGTCGCATTGCGAGGCCAACGCTGCAAATCTCCTCATCAATTCATCACGAACTGTGGGGTTGATAAGCCACCACGTCTTCATCAGGAGTCACCCGAAGCCATGTCGCAGTCGTGTTTGGCTGATAAACGATATCTCTTCATTACTAAGTTATGCAATAAGCGCCGCCTCTTATTACTCGGTATGCAGAGAGAGTATGCAGAGTATGCAGAGTATGCAGAGTATGCAGAGTATGTAGAGTATGCAGAGTATGCAGATTATGCAACGTATGCAGATTATGCAACGTATGCAAAGTTTGCAGCCTTGCACAATCCTCTAACCTGGATAACGAGGCAGCAGCATTCAGGACCCCGCAAAAAAGCAAATGTATCCACCTTCACAATTCTATGACATGCAGAATTGCAGTATCTTGCCGAGCGGTCGCCAGGGCCAGGTCATTTGCTCTTCTAATTCTAGTGCTCGGTTTTGTGAGGCTCTCACCAAAACTTCACAGGCTTCGATAGGGTAGACAGGAGTGGAGGTTGACAGACCTGTCGCCTGAATTACTTCATCAGGAGCACGCTCGCTTCACGTGCCTCGACGATTCAAGAATACCCCGAGTGTCGCCACTCCTGACTCTGCAACTTCCGGCTCTTGCTACGGGAAGACGTCAATCGAAGACAAAATACACCACAACCACCAAAAGTCCATCATCTGCCTGTGTTCCTGTGTTCCTGTGTTCCTCTGTCAGTCAGCGGCCCGTTTGCAGTGACAATCCCCCACTGCATCCCCGCCGGCCGTTACTTGTCGAAATCTAGCCAATGCCCTCACCTATAACTACCTTATGCCCCCCCCCCCAACCCCACTCCGTTGCGAGAAAGCGAGAGTTTGACCTGCATTATCGGCGAGAAAAGGCCCATCCTCGTCTGATATCCCCATACGGCTCTTCTTTTCCCTCTTTTATAGTCATGGGTCCCTCTCAGTCCATCTCCGTAGACAGTTGATGTCGTTTTCTGCTTCCTCGCAGGTGCCCAATCCCCTCCAGATGCCTTCCAAGATCTCGCCCTGTGTTATTGGAATCGATGTTGGTGGCACCAATACGGACGCTGTCCTTCTCAGAGATGAAAAGGTGTTAGCATGGCATAAGACGCCAACTACAGCTGATATCCAACAAGGTGTGGAAGTTGCGATTGAGGAGGTCATTAGGAAAGCGGATATTCCAAGAGATCACGTGGGATCTGTTAAGATTGGGACAACAGTGAGAGCCTGCCTTTCTTCTTGCTCAGGTTGGTGATATGGCAATGGCTAATTGGAGTTAGCAATTTGTTAATGCAGTCTTGGAACAAGATTCGAGCAAGTTGGACAAAGTTGCCATCGTTCGATTGTGCGGCCCTCACTCCCATGGTTCTCCGCCTTTTGTGGATTTCCCACCTGCCTTGAGAAATCTAGTCGAGGGTCATTTTGGATACGTTGATGGCGGATATCAAGGTACGTTTGTTTTCAACGCAGGTCAAAGTCGATTCTAAGATCACTCACATCTTTGGAAACTTACTGCTTTTCTTCGTAATATAAAACCCGTAGACTGACTTTCTCAGTCGACGGTACCCCTATCGTTCCTCTGAATCCAAAACAGCTACAAGAACAAGCCCGCATCATCACATCCAAATCTCTAAAATCCATCATCGTCATCGGAATCTATTCCCCCTCAAACCCCGAGCAAGAATTACAAGCGAGAGAAATCCTCCTATCAGAATTAGGTCCCGGCTATGATGTCTCCTGTTCTCACGCAGTCGGTCGATTAGGCTTTCTCGAGCGAGAAAATGCAAGTATCATCAATGCCAGTTTGCGGCGCTTCGCAAGACATGTAATGGCAAGGTTTTCCTATGCGGTTCGCCAATTGGGCAAGTGCAATTTATACATTGCATTGAACGATGGGACTTTGAGTAAGGCGAAAATTGCGGCAGAACATCCTGTTCGATGTATTTCATCGGGTCCGACGAATAGCGCTCGTGGCGCTGCATTTTTGGCGAAATCGCATACTGTGGATGAAGGTGATGAGAGGGAGGTGTTGGTTGTTGATGTTGGGGGGTAGGATTTTCCCACGAGATGTATGGCTTTGATATTAACATTTTATAGTACTACGACTGATATCTGCGCTTTACTAAAAACTGGCTATCCTCGACAATCAGCGGCATTCGTCAAAATTGGAGGTGTCCGGACGAATTTCACCATCCCGGATGTTCACAGTATTGCCCTTGGTGGGGGATCACTAATCCGCGAGAAGAAAGCAAGAACGTTAGTTGGTCCCGACTCGGTAGGCTCAAAGCTAGAAATCGAAAGCATTGCATTTGGAGGCACAATCCTAACCGTAAGTTGGACCTTGAAACCCCAAAATCGAGCCCCTTTCTAATCTTGGTCATTAGGCAACTGATCTTGTCTTGATGAACGAACACACTGAAAAAGCCGTGACGCAGGATATCAGAATATCCGGATTAGAAGAAATCGCACGAGCGATCGAGGATGCCATTGACCTCGTCAAGACGAAGCAAGGAGACGCAAAACTCATCCTCGTAGGTGGTGGTAGTATCATCATCGCCGACCGCATAGCAGGGGTCAGCGAAATCCTCCGACCAAAATATTTCGAAGTGGCGAATGCTGTCGGAGCCGCCGTATGTCCACCCAGCCACTCACGTTTTGGTGAAAACTCTAACAGAAGTCTAGATTGGAAAAATAAGCGGGGCGGTGGACAAAACCGTCGTGCCACAAGAGACCACAATCGAGGAAGAGATAGAGAAAGCGAAGATCTTGGCTACGGAACGATGTGTTGCGGCGGGTGGAAATGTGAATACGATTGAGGTTGTCGAGATTGAGGCTATCCCGGCTTCTTATGTTACGAATGGAGCGACGAATATTAGGGTACGAGTTGTGGGGGATTTGAAGGATGGGTTTGAGGAGTTGTATGATGCTTCTGAGGATTCGACTTTTGATGAACCGTTTGGGAAGGAGCAGGGTGATGCGACTTCGCTTGAACAAAGCTTTGCTGTTTCCAAGGGCTCGTCGTATGAAATTGATGAAAAGGTCGATGTTCGGTCATATCAGCCAAGGATAGAGGGTGATATATGGTATCTTTCCGAGACGGATCTTCAATTCCTCCAAGATGGGACTGGTATTCTGGGGGTTGGAAGTTGTGGGGAGCCCTATCCTGCATATCTCGCTTGCCTCGTGGCACTTCGGAACGGCGAAGACATTACGGTAAGGAGGCAAGATACGCTTCCAGATGATGCCGTTGTACTGGTGGCAGGATTCATGGTATTTCTTCCAACGCGACAACATACCTCCTCGGCACTGGCTAACAAAAAGCAGGGGTCTCCGTCTGTCTACCTAGAGCGTATTCCCGGTTTGAATGAGTAAGTCAGCAACTCGTCTCATTCGTACTTTGACTTTGCTAATACACAAAAAAGAGTCACAGATGCCATCAAAGGCGTCCTTGAAACAACGGGTATAACATCCTTCGATGCAGTAATCCCCAACGAAATCGGAGGCATGAACTCCTTCGAAGCCCTACTCGCAGCCCATCGACTCGGTAAAAGTACCCTCGATACCGATCTTGTGGGTAGAGCATATCCGATGCTATGGCAGACAGTAAGATGTTTGAAAGATATCCCTGTTGTTCCTGCTTGTTTGGCGGATTCTGCTAGTGAAGCAAAAGTGTGTTTAGCCTCTCCCCCCTTCTTTCATGGAAGTGGAAGTAGAAGTACTGGACTAACGAGACGCAATCAGATCTTCGCTACAGCAAAAGACAACCTAGAAGCAGAAACTCTAATGCGAGACGCGTGTTCGGATCTAGGTTCGTTGGCGGGGATGTGTGTTAGTCCCGTCTACGGCATCGAAGCCAGAACTCTACCTCAAAATAGTTTTTCTCATGGTTTGTTCCCCTCCTTCCTTCTTTCATCTTTTCCCCCCTCTCCTCTCTACCAATCCCCATTTCTTCCTTTCCCTCCCTTTTCCCCTTTCTGATCCATCCCCACTAACCGCCCCAAAAGCATGGCAAATAGGCCGCTCCATCGCGATCTCCCGTGCCCTAAAACAGGACCCCATTTCCTCCCTTCTCTCATCCGAAAACGGCGTCCTCCTTTTCACCGGTAAAATCGTGGCGGTGACGAGGATAGTGGGAGAGGGCTTTACGAGGGGGAATGTGGTTTTGGAATCTTTCTCCGAGGGGACTGTGGATTTGACGAAGCGGACGCTGAAAATTGAGTTTGAGAATGAGAATTTGAGTGCAGTTGAGGGGGGTGTGGTTCTTGCTAGTTGTCCAGATTTGATTACTGTGAGTTGAATTTTTGTCTGATGGCGGGTTGGAGGTGGGGGGTTGGGGGTATTATGGGAAGGAATGGATGGGGGCTGATGCAGTATAGGTCCTCGATAAAGCAAACGGCGCACCCCTCGGTATATCGGATTATAAATATGGATTGAGGGTTAGCGTTATTGCGTTGATGGCGCCTCCGGTTTGGACTAGTGAGAGGGGGTTGGAGATGGGTGGGCCGAGGGCTTTTGGGTATGTTCTTTTTTTCTTCTTTGCTCTTGCTCTTTCTTTTGCTCTCTCTTTCGTGAATGATTGGTGACTTACTGACGCGATCCAACAGACTTGACATTGATTATAAACCTGTTGTTGATGTTGCTGTGGTGTATACCCCGCCTAGAAGTGTTTGGGATTTGTTTTCTCGTGGTTGAGTGAGTTAAACTGATTCTCGGACAATATATTTTTGTTTGATATCTCTTGGGTGTTGGTTGTATATATGGAGAGGATGGTTTCTTTGATGGTTTGATGGTAGATGATTTACGGTATATATTTATAAAGACGCAGTAATGAGAAATCTTGTTATGCCTGGGATTTTTCACTTCCGGTCATCGGGTTGATTATTTGAGGGGTTGGAGTTCCAGAGGAACGGAAGCTTATATATAGGATTCCGGCAGCACGTGTAAACGTGTGGAGTAAACCACTGCTTGCTGTGATGAATACGGAGTCAAACCGAATACTGCTATATTGAGCAAATAATAAAGTAAGGAGGGAAGAGAGTTCCAGAGGAACGAGAGCTTATATACAGGAGTCCAACCGCACGCACGTGCCATGCTACACGTGACCTGTCCCAAGTTCCTCCAACTCTGTAACAACTTCTAATACTACTTTATTAACTCGAGTATTAACTTTAGCTATAGTAAGACTTTTTCGACAGACTTTTATTAGGTAAATTAAGTTTTAGTTAGGTAGTACCTTGTAATTAGGGTTATAAAAAAGCGCTCTTTTTCAACTTCTTCGGGTATAGATCTCTTTACATCCCCCATTTTTGTGAAAGTGGCGTTTCCTAGAGGTGTCTGTAGATCATCGTAGGCAACTATTCGTGTGAGACTAAGACGAATGTGGGGGATAGGAGTGCATTACATACTTTGCTGGGAGCACTAGTCACAAATAGATTGCTTGGATTCAACTTTTTGATTTTGAGATTAAGCATGTGCCTGGGACAAAGCACGCTGTGGCGGATGGCTTATCTCGGAGGCCTACAACAAAGGCGGAAATGGAGACGGAAGCGCAAGAGAAGGATATTGATGACTTTATTGATGCGCATGAGAGTTCGCTGGCCCCTGTAGCTTTTTCTAGCGCTAGTGCAAACCTTTGTGGATTCCCCCGCCTTCCCCAGCCCGTCTTCCCAAATTGAGATCTCGGTGAAGCGACGGTAGGAAACACACTTTGGCCAGCAAGGCTCTTACCGCGCCTGGGAGCCCATCCTACTTTTTGTGTCTAAATTTTGTCTGAGAATCACCCCCTGTAACCAATCAATAGATCCTTCCATGCTCTTTTCCATGTTGGGCTGACTGCAGAATACAAATTGTTGAACCAACGGATCACTTCCCACATATTAAGTGATTGGGAGATGTTTAATGATCGCGAATCGAAGGCAACCAGCTAGACGGGTAATATGAACAGTGTGTGGGCTGTGTAGAGGCTGTGCCGCGCCTGAAAAGAACATATATACTGGCATATGGTCACATAGCTCACCCATCCCGAAGCAAACTTCTGAAGTTATCCGCTACGCTTTGTCATACATCACATTACCCCCACATTGACCCAGGATGACCTCCGAGTTTGCTGCAGAGAATTCGAAGCTTCGCCGTGTATTGTCGACTCTCGAACGTCGGGCCAGGCTTCCCAGCCGCCATGACATAAATGACTTGAAGAAGACTGCTCAACGACGCAAACGGGATTATGCTGCGGTTCAGGATGTTTTAGAGGACTTGACCGATTTAGGGGAGGAAGATGAATGGATGGTTGATTTCTTGGACATGGATGGAAATAGCAAACATGAGCTTGCAGAAATACTGGTTGATGAAATACACGATTCGCCCTGGATTTTTCGGCCAACCAGTTTCGAGGCAATCTCTGTGGAAGACTTAACCTCCTCTTCTCCTTGTACACCTCTTGATATACTGGATTCCTCCGCGCCCATCGAACGACTACCACAGAATGAAGAAGATAATTTGCGAGTTACGATGCAAACATTGTCATTACAACGAAATTGGAATTTGGAAGGAGGCGGCAGTAATTCATTAGATCTAGGCCTGGGGGATTTTATCGCCAAAGATGAATCTGGCTCAGTTTTATCACCACCAGTTTCTAAGGACTGGACACCAGGAATTGCTGGATACTTGCCTATAGAGTTCAAGAGATTTCCAACTCATGAAACCCAGCATGAAGCTTGGCTAGAGGAGTGGCACCGAAATGTTGAAATTGATTCCATCAGAAATCAACTGTCGGTTTCCTACGCTTCTGAATCATCACAAAATATCGACGGGATGAAATGCCTTGCAGACCGCACTCTTTTCGCTCTAAGGAAGTTGCTGGAAACTTTAGTGGCATTCAAAAAGGAAAAGCCGTCATTTCATGGATTACTAATTCCTACAGTTTTTGAGGCGACGAACGCGGTTCACATTGTCAGAATGGAATTATCTGATATTGAAGGACTCTACGCAAGTCTTCTTAGGTATACAAGAAGTTTATTCGAATTTTTTGAAGAAGAGAAGGCCATCCATGCCAAGAGAATTTTGGGTAGGGAGGGAGCGGCTAGAACTGTTGGGTTAGCGGCTGGCGCTGTTGGGTTAGCAGCTGGCGCTGTTGGGTTAGCGGTTGGCGCTGTTGGTTTCTCTGCTGCGCTAATGTTACCGCCCCTATTAATCCCCTTCACTATAGCTGCCCATGTTGCTACCACCGTTGCCACCGGAGCCGCATTCCGAGACAACGTAAACAGCACCTCTTCGCTAAAAGCAAAAGCAATAGAACATCGGCAAAGCCTTGTCTCAATTATGATGCAATTTTTCGAAAGGCTAGCGTTCCAATCACTATTGCACTCCGAACTGGTCCACTACACTCTTGAAGAGCTTCCTCTCGATCTGAAGCCAAATATCTTACATTCTGCGGCCCTGATAACCCAGACGTTGTGCTTGGCACTCCAGTCATATTCTCAAGCTCATATCGGCGCGGTAGAGTTCTCATGCCTAGACCATTCGATACTACAAGTCAATCTGCTAGGTGGCGGAGAAAATTGGATGAATTCTGCTCTAGATTCTCAAGGATCAATAACCGCATCTTTGCAGCCACTCACTTGCTTTGGGGAAATGGTGAAAGGACCGTTGCTAATTTTTCAGGATAGTGCTGAGTCTGGGCTTAATGATAAGAGGACCCCACGCGACCTAATCGCCTCGCCCGAATACCTCGCTGATATCTGGGGTCCAATATCATTTCGATACGACACTTCGGCGAAAGAACTTGATATACTTGCCATACATATCGGTGGTGGCGTATTGCGGCCCTCCGCACTAACACCAAATAAAACACCAAGCCCGACTCCATGGCACTGGAGACGAGAAGGAAATGCCTGGCCTGATAGGAAGTCCATACAACAGCCGATCACCACACTGAGCACTCCAATTCGCATCGGCGTTCTTGTTTGCAACCCTAGTTGTCCGCTCAGCAAGCCCGAAGAGCAAGAACAACTCCGAAATCTAGCGCGAGACCATCTGCAGTATATTGCAGCGTTTAACCCACATTGGGAGCTTACAACATTGCAAGCCGGGGGACAAGCTTTCCAATGGGTGATCCCACAGTTTATGGCTGGTTGGTCCAAGTTTCCAGGTCAGACCCGGAAACAAAATATAGTCAGGCCAGGTAGCTTCTCGTTTATAAGCGAACTGTCTGATTCTTTGGGGGTCTTGGTATGTTTGTGTACTGGCATTGTCCAACGAGTTCCCCTACGAGTTGTGATTGCCAAGTGTATGGACTCTTATATGAACGATTTATTTACTGGCATGCCGGACTGGTCTAAGCTGAGAGATTCCTATAAGATGATCGAAACGTTTGAGAACACGGAGACTGATTTAAGTGGGTGGCTAAAAGATTTACCAGAAAAACTCCCCGAGTTGGCTGGAAACATTGTCAAGATGATCTTGGATCGAATTCAGCATACCGGTATTGATCATGACAACGTGTTGAATGTGGCTTGGCCGCGAGCAGAAAGAGGTTTCGACTCTCTAAAAATACCTTGTGAAGGGGAGAACACTTGGGTCAAAATTTTGGCTGATTCTCTTGACAAAGCCACATTTGCATGTATAACGCCCTCTTGTCTGAGCTTGAGACTCAACACCTCCACCACTCGCCACAAGTGCCTTGGGAATGTACCGAAAGCTTGGAACTCCAAAAGACCATACTGCCTTGCTACTCGAGTATGTTTAGTTCCAAGAGACCAAGAAGGAGCTTCAGATTCAGTTCCAGATAACTGGAGACTTCGAGGAAGCAAGTGCTGGATTGGTCCCAGTCACTTGATGCTAGTGGCTACTTGCATAGAGCAAAACGGAGTCCTCATACTGCAGGTCAAGAAAAAAAAGGTGCCGATCGACACCTTCAAGAGGATTCCCAAAAAACCCAGGATTATGGAAAACAACAGCCAAGGGGCGAGGGACTGCTTAGTGGTCGCAACGATGTTCTGAAGATTGGCAATAATATTCGTCGACATCGGCTAACTTACCACGTGGAATCTGGAGCAGGGAATTAGGCGATCATAGCAGGGTCAATCAACTTTCGAGTGGAGGCAAATGAATGAACCCCAAAATTATCCATCAAAATCTTTGCTATTACAAATTTGCACGCTGAAACGAGACCAGGAAACCTTCATCCAGCTAATCCCTCTGTCAAAAAGTAACACAGAACAATCCTTCCGGGTAAACACACTACTCTTGACCAAACAGCATTCTATTTCTTTAGCGTGTTCCACCAGGCTGTAGAAGATTTCTCAAGGTTTGTTAAGACATCACCAAGTTGTGATTCAGGTGGCATTTTCTCGACAATTCTCAAGAACGTCAACAAAACTTCAACTTTTGGCATCTGACCTGGACGGAGTTTTTGAAGCTCTCCGTAGCATTCGAACGCCCTCCGAGTGTTGAGACACAACTGTGCCTCTAGTATATCACCACTTCCAAGAAGATGGGTCGGCAGGTGTGCAAACTCGTCACCGAAGAAAGAAACATGCCATTTAGGACATCCAGTAGCAGAAAGTTCCGACTCAGGACGAGGTTTGTGAACCGTGAATTTCTTACCAAGGCAGTGTAGATATCTTCGTACAGCGGATTGAAATCGGCTTCTCTCCGGATTTCTCTATTAGAGAGAATGGTGTTGATGGCTTTCAAGTCGTCCGCGGGCAGACCAAACCTTTTCAGAGAAGCATCAAAGACTTTCAAGTTGTGTGGGGGCCTCAGAAATTCAGATACTATCTTTGAAATTGATCGCTTTTGAGTTGGCACCCCTTCCGCGTGAAAGCCAACAACATCGGGAACCCAATCAACTGAGATGAGAAGAGAGGCTAATAAAGGTTTGCTGGTGCAGCTCGCGTCTTCGAAAAGACGATATAGGAACCTGGCGGAGGCTTCATCATTCACGGTTTGACGGAGGCCTGGATCTTCCTAGTCCTTTTCATGGGCCGATATGCGTATAGCTCGAATATCGATACAGCTAACCCTCGTTAGTACCTACTCTTTATGCCGAATTCGACTTGACTTTTCTCGACTCAAGTCGACTTCTTCCCGCCCTCATTGGCCAGGATCCACCTTCGCGCCTTGTGGTCAACGACGGGTCGGAAGATGCTGGAAATCCAGGATGTGATATTCCACTTCCATACGATGCGTGCACCGCTGCGCGCATCTCGAGAATCCCACTATTTGATCCAGTTACTAGGTTGAGAAGGTGTCGTCGTCGAGTTTTAATGGGGGAGTGCACAGCACAGACCAGGGAAGCTACACAACCCGCGTTCCAACATAAAAGTTATACAGAGATGTATAAGAGTGTATAAAAGTATGGAATTTTGAAATGATATTACAGAAGAAGCAAACAGATTATGACAAAGACTCTGAGCGCGTTGTGTCGTCTCGCGATGCGTAGGTAAGAAAAAAATAATAGTGAGTTCCTATCCACGACCACGAGATACTTCTTCCTATCTTTTTAATACTTCTAGCTATTCCCGACATATGATTAATGCCTGCTTCTCACTGCTATGTAATAGCCGAGCTCGTGTAGACGAGTATAAGTTCTTCGATAGACAGATTCTAAAATATTGAACCTGCTAAATCCAATCTAATCTACAACCACGGTATGCTGACTCCTGTCCATTGGATCTCCTCTTTAGCTGTTACTAACCTGTAGACTCTAGACTAACCCGCCTCCTGTGGCCATGTTGTTTCTATGTAACGAAACTACCTAACTGGCTAAACAAAGGTGACTAAGTCTCGAAGGTTGGTATGCGGTACGAAGGTAAAGCGCGCCGGGTTGTTCACTTGGAAGTGAACTCGTTACTTGTATCAAAGCAGTCAAACAAGATGATGAGATTGATAAACTAAGTTGAGTACAAAGCTCCTATCTATAGCAGAAGTGCTAGTCTTATATAGAACCTTTGTTCCCAAGTGGTTGACTCCTATACTGAGTCGACCACTTCGACCACATCACGTGATCGCGTAACATAAGATATGAAATCCTTGGATCAACTAGCTAATCCAGTTGATCCCTATGTGCCATAAGGGTTACCGATGTGCTTGTCCTGTCAGAGCGCCGTCTGGACTTCATTAATCACGTTCTGACACGTGATTTGTGATACTTATCATCTTGTTTGACTTCTTTGATACAAGTAACGAGTTCACTTCCAAGTGAATAACCCGGCGCATCTCTACTTCTTCGAGACCAGTTACCTTGGTCAGATAGTTAGTTTCGTTACAAGGAGGAGAGAGAAAAAGCTCTACAAGAGCGCCAGGAGTACTAATGCTTCTACTTTAGTAACAACGAGTAAGAAGAAGTGTGAATAGCTTTAATTTTAGTAGGTGGAGATAAGTTTCGCAACGCGTTATTTATGCTTGTAGTACTAATTAAAGCATTTATTGTTTTCTAGTGCGATACACGCTAAAAAGTAATGACAAGGGAGTCCTGGAGTACAAGCATAAAGTGCTGACCGAGAAACTAGGCTCGAAACTTAGCATGTAGCCAGATACTTCGAAAGGAACCTTTCAAGCTCATGGTCCCCAAGGGAGAACCTCGACGGCAAACCTCGCATGATTGCTAGAAAAAAAACTTGGTTAACACAACGCCTACTCCTTGAAAACCAGAAAACTCACTCAGCATTGCTCACTGCTTTCTCCGGATCCTCCAACGCAAGCGCCTTGCACAATTCGACCCCATACCCACGATCCGTAGTCCCGAGTACATCCATAAAATGGGTTGCTTCATGGATAATAGTACTAAAACTCTCATAAGTATTTCAGAAATCTAGAAGGATTGAAAAGGGAAAGCAGGATAGGGGAAAACATACTCCCATTGATTCCGATGTTGTCCCGCAGGCGGCAATAACCCCTCATTAAAATAAGGACTGCAAACCGTCACATCTCCGTAGGTATTCCCGGGGTAGGCGTAGACAACGTCGCTGGTGCAACCACAATTATAACTAAAAGTTGTTGCTAGATCGGGTGCGAATTTCTAAGACCTCAATCAGCATTGCAATTTCAATTTCAGTTTTTTGGATTCAGGTACCTTGAACGCAGTTAAGATTTTATTGTACCTTGCGGTACTAAACGTTCCGTACCAAGTTGTTTGGATATCGCTACCATTTGGATTACTTTCTAAATGATCAACGGCAGCGTAGGCTTTGATGGTGGCTCGCTCGATGGCTGTGTTGAGTGTCGCTATTTGCGTATCGGAACATGATTTGAATGTTGCTGCCAAGGTTCCTGAGAGGAGGGAGAGGCGACTGAGCTGTTTGAGGATCCGCATATTGACTATTTTTTGAAGAAAAGTAGAAATAAATTATCTGACTTGAAAAATGTGCGAAAGAAGTCGCACGACTTATAAGTTATTTACAACACTACAAAAAGGCAGGTAAACAAAAAGGTACCTTCCAACTTCAGAATGCCCAGGCTTTTAATCCTTGGGGTTAATTTCGTGCTTTATCGACCCCTGAAAACCCATGCTCTTGGCTGCCAAACTAGGAGTGCGGGGTAGGCGATATTATCTTGCTGGTTAACAGGATATGGACAAGAATGAATACATACAGGATCAATGCCCATCAAGTAAATTTGACAAAAAAGCAGGATTTCCAAGGGTTGAGAAAAGTCGGACAATTATTGTGGCCATGCATTTGCACCTCGCGAGATGAATGAACCTCTAAATTCAATCTCAAAAATACCAAAAAAATCTAAATTTGCTTTCCTATTGCTACCAGAAACGCTCCCAAATGGTTACAGTTTTCTATTTGTTAGTCGTTGTATATTACTTAGTTTCGTCGCTCTAGTGCGGGGCAGAAAATCACCCGAGTTTTATCGACCCTTGGAGCATAATCTCAGACCAACAGATAGCAACTACAATCACTCTCAAATACACACACAAACTCGCCAGGCTGACTCCCGATCACATACGCATGTGGGTCCCAATTTTCTGAAGCTTCAACTTATTTAAAGGCCTCGCTCAATTAAGCGAAGAATAGCGGAATGCGGTTGTTCAGTTAGATGAATAAAACGATGCGATTTGCTGGGAAATTTTGATGGGTCTTTTCTGCAAAGTAATATTTCAAGTTGTCGTCCATAAAATATGTGAATTAAAAGCACTTAATGCTAGTTTTATTGCCCATCGCGAACATTGGGGTATCTAAGAGAATGGAGACATTGCTTTACATGACTCTTTTATGGCACTAAGGTCCGAAAGCAGCTTTGCAAAGTATTTGAGTAGCCAATGGAATTGTGATATCCTTCCAGAATGTGAACCACGATAAAGGTAAAGCAGTAGCCACTGAAAAAGTACCGTTTGTAATGGTAAATTGTGTAGCATTGCTGGAGAAAAAGTAGATTCGACCCAACTTTATATTTTGGAGAAGATTTAAAGCGTGCATATCCCCACCCTTCCCAGGAGCAAGCAAAATAAAAAGCTCTTTTTGTTCTTGTTGATGACTGTCAAACTCCCACACTCCAAACACTCCAGAACTTCGCCTTCAAAAACAATAATTTTGATCAATGTCCCCAATGAAAAAGAGCGGATAATAAGAGAATATGACAGCCCCTAGCTGTATAATCTGGTTTCTTGCTGACCACATTTTTTGAAGTGACTTGAACTCTCTAGATTAACACCTTTGGGTGCTGAGTTCTAAGCAACGCAGATGGCGGTGGTTCTGTGTTCTGACTTCGGCTTCTTTGCCGTCTCGTTGTAGAAATGCCTCTTCAGGTCGAATTTTCTTCTTCTTCCATCAACTTCATATACTTCAATATCATGCGTTAGTGCGGGGGTAGAGGGAGTAGGATATCCTTCTGTTCTTGCTTCAACTTTTCTGTTTACATCAACGACCTCTTTGTTGTAAATACACAACTCGACGTTTACATCTTCTTCATCATTCCATATTTCTATAAATGAAATGACCCTTCAAGATATTCGTTAGCTAGAGAATCAGAGGTAAGATTGCCAACTTAGTCGCTTATCTACATAATATAGAGTTCCGAGATTTATTTGGTGCATAGATCATACCACTTCTTAAGTTAAATAGCTCAAATAAGGATTCAAGAACCTAAAGTTTTTAGGAGAGAAGAGAAGAAGAGATAAAGAAGTAAAGGTACCCAGACATCAATTCAAAACAGCTTTGACGGTCCACAACCTGATGGTATTCCGTATCGCTTGAATAATTTCCGGGAGCCTACTTCCAAACTATTAAAATAATGAGAGCGTACAGTATACGATATCCAGTTAGACGAAATTTTATTGGCTCACCCTTTGGCACCTCCACAACCTGCATCCTGAATGTTTGCAGTGTCTTGGCTTTAGGCTTCCAGAGCCTATCAAAACGAACTTTGTGCCCTGTAATGCCCCGAAAGGTCCCCTGGAGGTGGGTGTCAGCCGGCGTTGTTATCCCGAGAACACCAAGGGACGCGGGCCTATGAAAAGGCCTCGAAGCCCTGACATACAGGGAGGTCCACTAAAGTCCAGCGCTCGCTCCAGAATGTGGGGCATCACAGAAGATAAACCCAAAGTCTTGACCGCGTCCGTACAGTTCTTTTTATGATGATTTCTGAGATGGAAGCCTGTTTATTCACAAGCTAATTTTCCAATCTGCTTTTTCATTCTCGCTCCATGAAATCGAAAATCTCCTCGTCATGTCTACAAACGACGTGCCTGATGGTAAGGAGAGGGTAATTGAGTTCCTTCAAAAGTGTTATACTAACTACATCAGAATTCTTACGCCGAAAAATGGTCAATTTACTAGCCGATTACAAAGCAAAGATGCAGAGATGGAAAAGATTGCTCCTGGAATGGGATATCGAGCAAAAATCTGCTAAAGATTTCTTCGGAAGGATATGAGATCCCAAGGTCGATGAGGAGGCAATCCTGGAAGATGGCATCGCGGGACTCTGGGGAGAGTGGCATAAGTTCCTAAAGAAAGTCACAAAGTTGGAAGATCTGTGGGAACATATCCCAGATGACGACTATTCTGAGCCATCCGAATCCCAGACCAAAGATCTTTTGGATCTGGAGGCTGCATTCAATGAAGTCGTGCTGGAACAACATCGACCAATTGTTATCCCGGAGGATTTCAAAATATTTTCTAGTATTGTAGGTGAACTTACTGGGTTTGGGAGTTTTGGAGTTGAAGTGCATGTGCCATATTGGTACTCGTTGAATTTTGCTGTGAATGCTAGGGTGCTACCAGTTGCAGAAGTTCAA
The DNA here is from genome assembly GCA_001414455.1 of Hymenoscyphus fructigenus. NCBI lineage: Eukaryota > Fungi > Ascomycota > Leotiomycetes > Helotiales > Helotiaceae > Hymenoscyphus > Hymenoscyphus fructigenus. Next base: position 86,249 of record LKUV01000169.1, read on the forward strand.
CGAGATCTGACACTGCGTCCAGAAGATAACGATTTTGAGATTGTTTGTGGTTGGCAGATAGCAGCGGATAAATATCAAAATTACTTGTACGCTGTGTACTGTAAGGAGGACCATTGGAGTAGGGAAAAGAAATGCTGGAAATATGGGAAGGGGTTTCATTGGAGATATGCTGCGTCTAATGTGGAAAGCGGCTTCGGGTGTGTTTATAAAAGCGTTAAGGAATTGATTGCGAGCTGGCTTGCAATGCAACGCTTTGGAGTAAATGGTGCTCCGGGGAGTTATAGAAGCATTCCGCCATCGAGATTCGAATCCACGGTAAAGGTGCCTGAATAAAGCAAGCCATGTTGCACTTTCTTCTATTGTGTGAGAATGTATCTGTGGCAAGCCAAAAATGCACTTGCATATTATTTAACGAGTTCCCATGAAGAGTACTGTACAGTAGGCAGGCCCTCAAATCTCGCCAGATGCCCACAAACTTGTTTAGATTCGCCATCCAAGAAACGATAAATGTCGTTCAATCGGAGTGGGTTCAAGTGACGTTTCCAGGTCATTGGAGAGCCTTTTTGGGGAGATAGCGAGGGAAGGAACCACCTGCAGTCGCCTTTTTGGACGTGCAAGTCTTGAGGGAAGGAGCGACTCTCTCATGACAACCCCAATGGGATTAGCTGGGAGTATAACCCTCCCCTTCCCTCTCGGATTCAAGATTTCTTCCACCGCGCATCTCCAAATCTTTTCCATCTACCCGGAAATCTCGCCATTGATCTCAATGGTTTCTCCAACCGCTGCGACCAATGCAAGAAGCGGACTAGAATAGTTATGGAGAGACCAGGAGGTTGGGGAGGAGGCTTGGGGAGGAAAACGGTGGCAGCCACACCCTGACAGCTACTGGCCTATCTTAGAATGAGGTGCATATTTCGTTGCATATAGCGAGAATTTCTAGTAGTTAAACGACTAAAAATGAATAGTGAAAGCCTCATTATCTTCTCTTCTACGTAGTCGATTTTGTCAATTGCTACGTCAAATGATAGCCTACCCATACAAAAAATTGCCATGATCAGTATTGATCTTAGCGCGACAATTGAGTATTGTGTTCCCAGGATAATTAGAAGAAAATGCCTAAAATTGCAGGGGTGGAGGCCAATCAGACACCTCATTCATCTGGCGATGGCAGTACATCAAACATACTACATAGACAGCATAGACCAGAGGATGTAAAAAGAGAGTATACAGCATCTATGAAAAGATTATAACTGGATGGGAACTTTGTACCTGAATTGTATAAGTGAATGCGTGGAGACAGGAAATATCGTTGTTGTATGTTTCAATATGCCATTCCTCCATCCCACTGCTCCAAAGTCTCGCAGAATTCAAATTATTGACCCAAATTGTTTGGGATAATTGACTTTGAATGTTCCATTTGTCTAGGTTAACTCTAGATATTCCCAAAGGTTTAAGAGAATATTCAAAGGAAAGTAGAACTATCGAGAGTAACAGTGGTTTCCCTATCTTCTGTAATATCGACCTTCGGATTGTTCTTCGCGCCCTTTTCCTTCTCTTTTTGGTCATAATTGATTATTAACCAAACTATCCCGCGATCAGTTAACTCCAAGGAAAAAATAAGTAATTATGTAGAGAGAGAAATACTTACTAGTAGCATAAGCGAAAAGGAAAAGAGACCCAAGTATGATTTCAACTATGAGGAGGGTTTTAAAAACCTCGCTCCACGTAGTTTCAGAGGTAGAGAGTGTTTTGGGGGTTGGTATATCGGCATCTGAGGATTCGTCAACGACGGAATTCAATCCGACTGATATAGCGAAGGTAAGGGTTCGTTGAAGCATCTTGTTCGTTTGATGTGTTTATAGTAAATTGAGGGGTTTCTTGGGATGGGAAGCAGAAATGGCTTTACTTTTGAACAGCATTTCGTAGGCTACATATTTAGCAGCAAAATTAGTAAATTACTTTGTGAAGTCATCATATTTGAATAATATATATTATAAGCACATCACACTTTCTTTTCTAGCACCAATTATCTCCACCTCAAACCGAACTAATTGCAACGTGTCAAAAGATTGGTTGAATTTCATCAGTAGTTTCAATGGAAGGGGGTTTAGGGTAATTTAAGTCGATTGTTTTGGCTCTCTATTTAAGATAATATTCAAAGATAAATGATAAATTAAAAGTAGCGGCGGGCTCCCCTCTCCTGGAATAGCAATCACCGTATTCTCCATCGAATACGTCTGTCTTTTAAAAGAAGTTCTAATCCAACAAATGTCTAGATTTATGGTCCTTCCGCTTTTCACTTGGGTGTTTCAATAAACCAATCGAATATGTAATAAATTAAGAAGTCTATTAACTTAGTTAGAATAAAAGAATATGTATGGAATGAAAGTCTTACCTACTCCGAAAATCCCGAGCCCGAGACCCACCAGTATGGCAATAACTAATAAGAACAATTGAAAAGTCGCGACGAAGGACTAGGAAAGGGTCGAGTTTGTCCGTAATCCAAGGTAGGGCATACAGGTGTTTCGCTCTTTGGGATTATCACCTCGGTGAAATCCCACGCGATAGATATGTTGTTCCACGCGAGGAATATACTGAAAGAAACGGTTCGTTGGAACTTTGCATTGAAAGATTTCTTTTGGGATATTCAAACCTTCTACCATGGCTTGTTCTTCTTTCTTGAAGGTTTTGTGGGTTGCATGTTATATCTTAGCTGTAAAACTAATGCTTTAGGCGACGAAGTCAACCCAAAAAATTATTCATGCACCATGATTGCGTAATACTAATGGAAGTTGCTGCTCAATACTAGTACAATACCCGTATTTCTTTTCAAAAGGAAGAAGGACCAAAGAAAAACCAGGACATGACGAAGTTGTTCCGATGATTGCTTGCTCCGCCTCGCTTATGTGAAGTTGAATCGCTGACCCCCTCCCTCCAATTCATCTCAAGTTCGAAGTAACTCACTTAATTGTAACATACTCACATCACATGTATCAAGCGCATCTGAGAAAATCCGAGCAAGCAGAATATCTCACTTCAAAAATAAATAGGAGCAAGAAGGTCAGTCGTTGCATCGTGTACTGGCATTTCTTAGTACTTCAAATGTTCCAAGTCGATTAGAAAAATCCAAAGTCTGCTTATTCTTATTAATGCTGAATATTCTCATGCAAGGTACAAGTAAATTTGTTCGTAGGAATGTTATTTGTTTGAGTGTATTTTATTAGTCAGGGGAGAGAATGAGGATAACAAATGAGAGTTACGGCGGTTATACTAGCTATGGTTTCAGTTATTTATTAGAGTTTCCTCTGAAGGTTCTTTGTTTCTTTTCATTTTTCGAGTGAAATAAGATAATAATTACATCTAATGAATGTTTTCAAATAGGAGAGAATAACCGTCCAGATCTACTTTCAGTTGTCTTCATAATACCGTTTAGTAAAAGATTACTATACTAACTATGTTGGACAATAGAATTTCTTCAACGATTATAAGATTAAACACAAATTTCCAGTAAGATCAATTAATATCAAGTGATCTTAGGTTATCTCAACTGTTTACTTTATCCTATGTAGTAAAAATAACATAGTGGCTTAACATTTCCCATGTTTGAAGCTCGTTCAGACAAGCACATTTTGATCACCCGAATTTCTTCGTCTATCTCTTTTGACGACTCAACTGAGTTCTCTGTTTTTTAAATAAGCAATTTCAATTATCACAACTAACATACTTCTCTCGCTGAACTATTATCTATACAGCTTGAAAGGCGTCACGGTCCAGTCACATGACATGTAAGCAAACTGGGAAATCTCTGAAGTACTGCAGGGGAAAATAGAAGTTGACTCACAGCCCAGCCCAGTATCAGAGATTTCCCTCTGTGTCAATAAACCATGTAGTGTAAGTGGAGACTGCAAGATTGTAGAACAAGCTAGAAAACGGTATGAAAACTGCTTACCTCCGCGTTTTTGAACGCAAATGTGGTCAGTCGACTTGCTGAATGAGTGCCTGACTGCCGAGAAAAGCAGCATATTTTCGGTCGCTGTCCTCAGAGCCCGGTGATAGAATTGCTTAATTCAGGAGAAACTACCCAGAAGTATAGAGAAGTAATATAGAAAAGCAAATGGAAGAAAGGCGTGATTGGAAGGGTTGATTCCAAAATTGATGAAGTTCTCCAAACCTTCGTAGCTTGGGTAGTGAAATATTCAACTGATCGATCATGATGGAAAGCTGTACCAGGTAATTCAGAATCTTTTTCTCAATATTTATTTCCCTTGTATACCTCCTCGTGAATCTCAAGTGAATCTCTCATCGCGTCGCATCCAAAAGCACCTACCAGTACCTTAACCCCACAAACAACAATAAACCGCAAATGAATTTCCTCATTTAAAGAGCGGCTTCCCAGCCACAGACTCATTCTGCAGAAATTCGCAGGTGAATCGCCCGCCGTCGCCCTCATCGAGGCAACAAGCGATGCCTCATTGCCTGGTCATAGCGCACCATTTCGGGGTATAAATATCTCTGCCCTTAGTAACATACATTGAACTTTCCAGTACACTGTCTTGTCACTGTCTTGTCACAAACTTGACATTGCAGCTTTGCAACACACAACTAGGCAAATCGTTTGCTTAGTTCTTGTTCCCTTATCGAGCCCGACTTACTTGCATAATTCTTTGCTGCTTTCGAGCATTTGCTGGACTTTGGGTTCTTTGTTGACCAGAGTGCAGTACAATGGCATCCAACGATAACAATGGCGGCCGGGGTGGTGGAGGTGGTGGAGGACCACAACGAGGCGTAAGTGTAGGTACCACTGTTGTAGGTTGACAACACTAACGTAACCCCGGTATAGAACCTTTCGACCAACGCCGCGCCAAACACTATCCCGACCGCTCCACTTACTGCAGTCCCCAATATACCTGGTGTACAGCAACGACAAGTTCCGAACTCTGGAACATCCAATACGAAGCCTTCTACCTGGCGAGACACAAAGAAGAACAGCGACGATCATGAATTGACGATGAGAACCAACGAGGTAAGCAATATAGCATAACATTTCCTTAGAAAGAAAGATAGTAGCTAACTTTAGGTAGTCAACAAATCCACTACAAGAGAGCCGTGTCCAACAAGGCTTTGTTCAGGGCAACAACTTTGATAACGTCTTGAACGATATTAAGAAGAAATTGGATGCAATCAAGATGGTCGAGACTATCAAGGTGTCTAAGGGAAAGAAAAACAAGTTGGCCAAGTAAGTAACTACCCCGAACCTGCTAAAATATAGAAACTAAATGTGAAATAGTGCTCGAGTAAAATCTAAACCAGAACCAGCAAAATCCAAGCCAGCAGAATTCAATCAACCAGAGTCCAAACCACCGACAATGGGAAAGCCATGGAACCAATTGTTTGGAGTCCCAAGAGGTTCACAGCCACCCGCAAGAAGTTCACAACAACCTGCAAAAACTACACAACCACTCACAACATTCCCATTATTTTCCTCCTTGCATCCAGAAATTCGACTCAAGATCTGGCAGATTGTCATGAGCTGGTCACACATTATCGAACTTGAACATGGTCCAGATATCCGCAACAATGAGAACTTGTCAGAAATTTGGTCTGGGGACGGAATCCACGCATGGTGTCGTGTCTGCCCTAAATCTAGAAAACCTCCCGCAATTTTACACATTAACAGCGAAGCTCGCGAGGAAGCAAAGAAGGTATATGAGCTCCGCACCTTCGACATGATAACCCCGGGTCATGCAGAGAAATGCATCTACTATAACCCTGAAGTAGATATTATCTATCTTGGAGAGAATACTTGTATTCAAACCCTTACGCGACTGGGCGGGCAATACATTCCTCGAATTGGAATTCACTCGTCCGGAAAATTTATCCAATGCTGTAATATGGACGATGAGACTTATCACATCGATGGCGGCATTAGCCCCATGCAAGGCCTCCATGGCTTTTACCGTCTCGAGGCAGCACGGGAATCTAGAGCAATTCGAGAGGCCGAGGCCAAGGCTACAGGTCGCCCAATGGAAACGCACTGGAACGATCAATGGGATCTCGACTCTCGGGCTCTCAGTCTCAATCCATATTTCAACGACAGTACGTTCCCAGGAATTCGCGGACTTCGGGACGTTTTCTGGGTTGTGCAATCCAATCTTTGCAGACCAGAACCCGGAGAGGTTGGCCTGGAGCATACCTTCCGCGCTGCCTCGACGAACGGCTTGACCCGTGGCCAACATCGGTTCAAGGCAAGAATACTGAGTGATGTCCAAAGAGTGGAGAACCACGAAGCCCTTTACAATGTCGGAAAGAATAAGTGGTTGGATGAAAATAAGCCATCTTTCCACTGGGTCAGTCTAAGCGTCCACCCAGCAGTCGAAGGAAAATCGTATGAAGGTGGCCTTGGCGTGGGCACGCGAGTATTTGAATGTATGCTTCTGGGAAAGGAACATGCTCAGAATGGTACTAAGTGTGCGAAGAGAGACGAGTGGAAGATCCGTCGAAGCATTGAACATGCCACTGGTTGCTACGTTATTATGCAACGCAAATCCTTTGTCGCTGAAACTCCCAGAGAGATTGGCTTCAGAGGAAGCAAAAAGTCGGTCGCAGCTGCAAAGAAGATGGTGCTTGATTATATGGAATCCATCGGTGAGCAGGCGATAACTGTCTATAACGTTGACCAGTCTCATAGAAAAGAGAGAATGGCAGAATCTTGTGCAGTTGGTGGAGGATATTCTGAGATACGTGACTTGTGAAAGAGAAGAAGAAAATTCTGGTAGTTTGGTTGGGGGGCCGTGTATGATATGGTGATTTGATGGCGTTTGATTTTGATGGACTGTAGTTAGGTAGATACCCAAGCAACATTAACATTTTTTTCTTGCAAGAAGAGAGCACTTTACTTGTGATTGAATTGATGCTGAATTATGGACTTGATACTTGGGTTTTTCGACCCTTTGTGGTCTTCAGAACCAGCAATCACTGAACTTGTAGATGTCCACATGTGTTCAGGTTGAGGAATTATCATTGTAGTAATCTGTGGACAGTTAGTTATAGTTGATAGCTAGGGACTATCTTCAAGTAGATATTACAAGTTGTAAGTAAGGTTATAGTTTTTCCATTGCGATATTTGTAGGTCTCAAGAAAGAAATCAAGTGCCGTGAAAGAGAATGGCCAGGCTGTCGTGAGAAAACTGAATTGTTGCCCATACTAGGACTCCCAGTGGTCATTTGAACCAATTGGACATGCCTTTCCTGAGTTCAATGGGCACTTTGTTCTCAATGTCCATTGGTGGCTGATAGAGCGAATGACTGCCGTTACTTTTGGTTTCAGTTTGGGTTGTTAGCCAAGTTGAAAGCAGGAGGTCCTTGTAGCTGGGGATAGATCCAAAAATGACTGAATAGAGACATGATGGTATCAATTGGACCGGCAATGAACAGTGAAGCTGAGGATTGTTGGTGAAGGATGTTTGGGGGGTGACTTGAAGGAGGCCCCACTTTAGTAGAAGATAGTCTGACCACGTGATAACGCAGATTGCGGGCGCCGATTACGATTGTCAGAAAAAAATTGGAAAAGTTTCAATGCAGATAGCTTCAAGCTCCGCAAACAAACACCACCACCAACCCTTGCGACGCGACTCGAGACTACCGGACTCGGACTCGACCAGAACCTGCAATCGTATATTCTACAAGCGATCTCGCATAACAAATATCCAGCCATGTCTACCAAACGAAAACTCCCGCAGAAGCTCGCCCAGCCCAAGGTGAACCAGAGCGCAAAGTCATTAGGGAAAGGAAACCTCAATGATTCGAGAACAGTCGTCTCGGCGGGTGGAAATACGATGCAGGCGCGAACCAATGGGTCAAAAGATATCGTAGAAATATCCAGCGACGAGGGGAGCGACGATGAGGAGGAAGACTCGGCGAATGGGAGTGCTGGTGATGAATCGGAGGAAGAAACATCCAACGATGTCGCAATGACAGATGTAGATGCGCCGATACTAGAAGATGGGGAAGACAACGGGGAAAGTTTTGGGGATCTAGTGAGAGCAAATGCGGAGATGATAGATGTTGCTGGCGCTTTTGAAGAGCCCAATGCAGTCGCCTACCCAAAAGGATCGCAGATCCAACCTCCATCCGGCACATCTTTAGGAACAGTTCTCGCACAAGCTTTACGGACAAATGATGTTTCGCTCCTCGAATCCTGTTTCCATGTCACCGATGTCCAAATTGTTCGCAATACCATCCAGCGTCTCGAGTCGCCGCTCGCAGGCAAATTACTACAAAAACTCGCAGAAAGATTACATAGAAGACCTGGAAGAGCTGGAACATTGATGGTGTGGGTTCAATGGACGCTTGTTGCACATGGCGGATATCTTGCGACACAAAAGGATTTGATACAGAAACTTTCCGAGTTGAATAAAGTGATCGAGGAGCGCGCCAAGGGTCTACAACCTCTCTTGTCACTCAAAGGGAAACTCGATATGCTCGATGCGCAAATTGAGCTTAGAAGAAGTATGCAAAACCAGCGACTACGAATGGACGAGGATGAGGAGGATGAAGGGATCATCTACGTGGAGGGACAAGAGAGTGATAATGAAGAGCCAGTCGCCAAACCTCAACGACTTGCCCGAAATGAAAATCTTGAGGATTTCTCAGAGGATGATAGCGAAATTTCAGAAGATATGCCAACCACCAATGGGGTGATTGCAGAGTCTGACGAAGAGGAGAGTTCGGACGATGATAATTTATTGGACGACGAGGCAGAGGAGACAGACGAAGATACCGGCGACGAAGACGAGGTAGATCACGATGATGTTGATTCCGAGGATGAGGAGAGTGATGATGCAGATTCGGCGCCCCCTTCAAAGCTGCAGAGGACGAGTGGTGTTATTTCTAAGAAACGATAGAGTGCTTTTGTGTCTGGCTAGGTTTGGTTGGCTAGATGTTGTTGGTTTGCTTGAGTTTGGCGTTGCATGGAAATGGCGTTTGTCAAAAAAGCATATTGTGGGTAGATATGTACGCAATAGCTCGAGCCAAAAGATTTTTGATATCGAGCACAAAATAAAACTACTGTTCTTGTGTATCGGAGGGTTTTCTATCGAACGGGGAGGAAGTTTTTAAATTAATGATCTTTTCAATTCAATGCTGGGGACACGCTTCTAAATTTACCATCAAACCGGTTAAGCGGCAGCGGCTCGACCTTCACCCCAGACCCAGCATTCAACCCATTCCATGAACTTTTGCAGGAGAAAAAATCAAGCTTCGAGTTCCTAGCTCTAACTTGGCGCTCATCAAGTTCATTAACAGTTCTTATGCACACTTCCTCGGTAAAGCTTCTTCATTCTCGAGATTTTATCCCATCATGAATAGCACCGGTACTTATGAACCCTCACCCCAAAGATATTGTGGAGCTAACGGTAACAACCCACCCATCTTCGTACCACACAAGGCTGAGTATCTTCTTGCCACGCAAACTCATTAATATACACCCGTGCATCGGGCATAATTCAATGGGTGGTCGCGTGCTCGTTGTCTCCTGTCTTTACTCGCTCTCTCACTCACTTGACCAGATCCAAACCAGAATCCAGACAGAAAAAACTGCAATACCATACACAAAACTCCCCAAGAAAATTGAAATTACCCCAAGAGTCAAGGCCCTCAAGTTCCAACTTTTCCATGCATGCCATCCACGCCGATACCCGAAAAGACCCAGGAGAAACTCTACAAGAATCTGGAGGTCCGCAAATCAAACCTTCTGACCCACATATTCCCTCCACTTCAGATGACGACGACTGGCGGAGGTCGTGACGTTAAACATGGAAAAAAGCTCAGCCCATCAAATTTCCTCTCCTCATCTTTTTACAAAAGTTCAATTGTCTCCTTTTCCAAACTGCCATTTATTTTCTCCAATTTCTCATTTTCTCATTTTACTTCTGTTGTTCTTTCATGGTGTTTCTATTTTCCAACCTCAGGACCCAATCACACGACCTCCCAACCCAACATCCTAGTCGCTAAATTAAGGAGACGCGTGGCCTTGGCAGACCCCCCCGGAAGAACCGAAGAAGCTTGAAGTCCCCCAATATATCTTGGCATCAACCACGAGGCTCAACTTCCTATTTGTCAAAGTAGCCTCGTTTTCTTTTTCTTTTGGTCCTAAGCCTCGATTCATTTTCATCGCTCAACCGAATGCACTACCCAATAAATCACCAAATGGCGACACTCAAACGACGTTTTACTTTTTCGATCCTCTTCTCTTTCCTTTCTCTTACTGCGATATTACTACTCCTCGCCCGTCAAAGAGTCGGTACACCTCTACAGTCTCTCACTTTGGCAACCGGTTTACATGAGTATACCGGTGGGATATTTCGTTGGGATGTAGCGGAAGAGGAGGAAGTTGAGGAGGGTGGAGTGAGGATGGTAGTTTTTGGTGATTCGTGGGTGGACGATAGGCCAGAGAGTGGGATGAGTGGGAAGGGAAAGAGTTGGGTTAGGACTACTTGCGAGGAGGTGAGTGATAAAGATTGAGAGGGGGTTTTGGGAACGAACACTAAAGATTTGGAGTAGATTGGTTGCACATCCTACCTTAACTACGCTGCCACCCAACCAACAGACGAATACCCTTCTAGTCCTCCAAAAGGAGCCCTGGCCACGAATGACATCTACATCGCCGCCCTCGAAGAGAGCAAGCAATCCCACATCGGCTCCGAAAACCTCAACCTCCTCCCCGACCTAGGCGTCCAAATCCAATCTTACATCGCCGAAAACCCACCTTCTAAAAAACCAATGGACACCATCTTCGTCGTCAGCCTAGGGTTTTGGGACGTTTACAATTACGCCAGCCTCGACTTCGACCTAGGAATCAACGCAACCGACGCCTCAGTCAAAGAGCTTTTCTACCAACTCGACGTCTTGTACTCCCACCACGCGAAATCCTACCCCGCCATCAAAGCAGATAACACCACCAATCCACCACTCTTCCCAGTCATCATCCCAAATCTCCTCGATCCATCTCTCGTACCCGGATGGCTCTCCCACCGCCCGCTCCCCGTCCGACCAAGCACCATCGCCGAACAACAGAAAAACGCCATGTACCTCACCAACCGCTGGAACTTCGCAATGGAAAACAAAATGATCTCATGGATGAAAGAAATCCCCACATTCTACGAAAGCGAAGAGAAGAAGATCGAGGAGTTGAGGAGAAAAGCCAAGCAACCCGAGGCCAAGAACATCACCAAGCCAGTCATTGTTGTGAAAAAGGATATTTTCTACTTCGACATCGCGCAACAGATTCTTGACATGTTGGTCGAGTATCAGATGCAAGATACAGGAATTTCCGATGCTCGAGGACTTGGAACGGGATTCACACCTTATGAAAACATCTACCAAGCCTGTCTCCGTGAAAGCGAAGATGAGGAAGATAACGAGGAGGAATTCCTCGAACTTAACGGTCATCTTTTGTGCAAATACCCAGACGAGTATTTATACTGGGATGCATTCAACATCGGGTCCCTTGCGAAAGTGGATATCGGGAAAGAGGTGTCCCAGATGATCAAAGACGGAGATAGCTTACGAAGGCAGTTGGGCAAGGGTTCTAGTAATGCCGCTGGGGGCATTTAGAACTGGGGAGCTACATTTTTTCTGTGTTGTTATTTTAGCGTTGCATCATTGGCGTTCTTTTGGGGGTGGAGTTCAAGCACTTGTCGTGCATCAGCTTTTTCTTTTGTTTATTAGCGGATACCATACCGGTTACTCAGTACATATGACATATACATATTGTAAATACAGTTGAATCAAATCAATGACATCTATCATTTTTTCGTCCATGTCTTAAAGATTGACTGAGTCAATCTACTCGGGTAAACTGGAATTTACGAGGAAAAGTACTTATCGATTCAGAACTTTTTGAATAAAGGTGGATTGAAGCTCCCCTCGAATCATTCAATCAATTACTTTCACTTGAATATTGGCACCGTGTCTCGTGTTGTTTTCCTTGTTGGCTCTCCGCGACTTTGGCAGTTTCCTGGACCCTTCGCCCCAGAGCTGCGTTTCTCTCTCCTTCTCGCACTCGCAAACGGGTCTGGGTCCGGGATTTTTGGAAGTGCTGTCTTCCTTCCCGAGGTCGACGTCCATATCAAGACAGCTCTGGCAACATCTTGGGTCTGATGAAAGTTCACAGGCAGAACAAACAACAAGAATTAGATGGCATCCTGTAGAGCGGCACTTTCCAAGTCGATCCGAAGGGCTACTGCAGCAGTGGCACTTTGATACCGGTTTTGATGCCTCATGTAGTGATGTCGAGCCACGAGCATCAAACACGTAGTTTCTTCCTTTGAACAATGAGTCTTCGGGTCTTTTTCTGCCTTGCTCGATCTCTTCGTCCATCCAGGTAAGGTAGGCAGCGATACCTCCCTTCAGAGTAGCTACGCTCGTTCCAGGTTCTCTATCCATATTCTCCTGCATATATCGAGCCCCTTTTTCGCATCGGATCCCACCAGTGCAGAAAGTCAATATTTGCTTCCCCTGGGGTTGAGTATGTTTTTGGTCGTTCTCCTCCAGGCCAGCCGACATGTATTTCCTCACATATTGCGGCCACTGTGAAAATCTCCTAATAGGTGGTCGCAACGCTGGATCCCCCGTTTTCGGGTCAATGAAGTAGCCAATTCTTGATTCGTAATAATTTCTCACATCCAGCAGAGTGATGTCTTCCTCCTCATGGCATCTGCGATGAAACTCCTCCGGAGTTAGAACCTCAATATCACTCCAATTCTTCGGGCTGTAATTCGTAACGCCCATTGGCGTGATTTCGGCCGCGACTCGTACGCTCGCTGGAGCACCACTAAAGGCACATGCGCAACCGCCTGGCGAGGGTTTGAAAAAGTCGCGTTGCCTCTGTTCAGTGTCCAATTTTAGACCTTCGAATGACCAATGCTTCATACACTCCTGCATATATTCTTTGATGGCATCCCTTGTTCCACCGACGGTTATGTTGAAGCCTTCCTTCGCTACACGTATTTTCCCTCCGATTTCGAGTCTGGTCGTCATGCTGGTGTGAAATGCTGCTAGAGTGGAGGGGTCGTTTGCTTGGATTTGATCATTTGGAAAGACAGGAAGCGGCGGGGAGGCAGCGTAGTAGCGATAAAATAGAAGGACATATCCGCCCTCTGGGTTTTTTGATGCGCTGCAAGTGCAGGTAAAGGAAATAGGATCCGATGCACCCGTGGGCAGTCGTGGTGCCATTGCAGGGTAATGCGACGGATTCTGACTGTGTATAGCAGATATCCTTGTGTACGACACGATTCAAAAACGATGCCGGAGACAAAGCCTTAGTCCAGAGAGCTCATCTTTTTCTTCTGCTCATAAATCGATAGCGAAGAACGACATTGGTATCGTGGTTCGGGTTGTTAGAACAGCAGCGGCGTAGATTATCTCTAACACGTGATGTGCCCCACTCTACTTTGGCCTTCCAAAATCGCCTCTTCCTCGGCTGGGTGTTGAAGAACATGGCTTCATGAATTCAAGTTATTTCACCTTTTCGGAGCGCGTCTGATGAAACATCCATGACGCTTTCGAGTCCGGAGGTCTCCTTTCATTTCCTTCACAGTTCGTTCCGTTTTTAAGGCATTCTCGTTTTGTCTACAATAGGCAACAACCCAGGTTGCTCTCGAGACGAGCTCCGAGTCCCGGAGTCCAAGTTCATCTATTCATTGCTGTCTATCGGTAGACGATCGAGTAAGGTACAAGTACTGTGCTTTCTTCTAGTTGGACAATTGTTTACTTCCTCTCCGACTCCGATATTGACGGAGTTGGAGTAAAGAGATGCCGCCAGTAGAAAATGGCAATGGCATTGGTTTTCGCCGGAATGGGAAGATGCGAGCTTGCGAGCCATGTCGAAAAGGAAAGCTAGCATGCGATCATACTGCTCCTTTTTGTGGAAGATGCGTGCGAAGAAAAATGACAGACAAATGTCTCTATCATCCAAACCCAATGACAGGAATGACACCACCAAAAAGGCCACTCGTTCAGGAACAAGAACCAGAATTTCAACCTTCTGAACTCTCAGCTGAGGAGTTGCAGGTGCTCAACCAATTTCGACAAGCACCACCACCTCAACAACCAGATCAGGCCCCCAAGCCTCCTCCCCCAGTAGGATCAATACCGCTATCTAGCCCAGTTTCCCTTCAAGGAAATCAAGCGGGTGGCAATGTCCAAGATGTTCCTCAGGAAGTCAACCATGAAACTCATCACCAATTCCGCGATTATGTAGCTCCCAGGCTTCCCAATGTTGATCGATGGAAGACTTCGATATATCCACGGTCGGCACGTTATAATGGACCTACAAGTTTCTCTGCAGTCTTCTCTGAACATAGAACCAATAATGGGGATCTAATGGACATAGACGAGAATACTCGGAAGCATCCAGGGGCGTGGCCATTCGGACAACCTTTGCGTAAGAACCATTCCTTCTCATTGTTCTTGATGTCCTCTAATACAATCTCACTTTTTGAGCCCACACTATTCTCCTGCTATATTACATGTTTCTTGAAGCTGATTGGTACAATCTAGTTGGCAAGAACAGGCCATCGGCTCCAGATATAAGAAGGAAAGACTTGGTCAAAGTCCTTTGGAATATCCCCTCACCAGAGATATGCGAGATACTTCTAAACACATCAGGTGTTTTAAGCAATCTTGTTTTCAGCCCGGTAATGATCAAGCATTGCATTTCGAAATTATGGTCAACATTTTCAGACTTTTTAATCCCACGACGGACTGGTGATCCAAACAAAAAATATAATTTGGGTCTCTTCGCGGATCACTTATTCGAGAACGAGGAGCGTCCTTTGCAGCCAACACCCGAGGACGGCTTGGAATGGCTCGATACGTTCACAGGACCAAATATGCGAATAGAAATGCTTGGACTCCTGTTTTGCTTTTTTGGAAGAGCTTATCTGACGTTACAAGACTCGGACCCAGTTTTCAAGGTGCCAGAAAACTTTGACAGGAACCGAAAAGAGACAGCATGGAGGATGACGGAATGCGCGGATGTTTGTCGAAAACATTGTCATCTATCCGAGACGGTTAATGAGATTGTGGTGGCTTTGAGTTATAGCATCCATATTCTGGAGAGCAATTGTGCGGGCAATGATAGTACGTATATCTCCTACTCCAAACAGAATTTATAGCTTACATTCTCAGGCTATTTGACGAGATGTCGACATGGAGATATGGTGACAACTGCAATCACAGCTGGACTCCACCGACTTCCAGACTACAGCAATACCAAAATTACGACTGCTTCCGAGTACAAAAGGAGGTTATTCTCCAATGTTTACTACGTGGATAAATCAGATTCTTCACTCAACGGCATACCACCGATGCTTGGTCGTTTATATTGCGACGTAAAACCCTGTATAGACCTTTCGGAAGAACAGTTGTTTTTACCGCAGGAAGAACTCGCGGCCGAAATTGCAAAACTGGACGCAAACGGATGGAATACTGAAGGAGAAATATACCCAGTTACTATATCTCGAGCAACATGGCAACTTTTTGTCGTCCGGGAAGAGATCCTGGAATTGGCCTTGGGGGTAAATGTTTTCATCGCCGAGAGAAACATAACGTATGATATCCCGAAGCCTTATTCGCGTATGATAAAGCTCATGATTCATAGGGACCTCCATCAGCGCTGTCAACGAGTTCTGGATAATCTCCCTAATCAACTTCTCTACTATGGCCCAGGAAAAGTCCCGAAGAAAAGTACTGGCAGTGTCCTATTCTCACAAGCATGCATCATGCTCGATTATCTCCAAAACCTATTCCTCATCGAAAGAGTCGCTACGGCTCGTGGTTTTCCAAATTCACCAAATCTCCTTTCTACGGCCATGGAAACCTTGGAGTTAGCATTGATGTTCTGGATGAGGAGAGATGAACTCGTACCTTACACCTCGTACTTCGACTGGATTGTACGTTGTCAATCCCCTTAAAATGATAATACTAATTGTGAAAAGATAACCTTCTACGGCATTCCAAGCGCAGGGGTGATCTGCGTCGAACTCCTCAAGGGAGCAAAATCACCCCCTAACAACCAATCACAAAACTCAACATTCTCCCGCTCAGATGCAATCCAAAAGCTCACTCTCTTCATCGGATTTCTCGAATGGATCCGTCCTACGGATGGGAACTACAAACTGGCCGGTCGATTGAAAAAAGTCGTGAGGAAGGTGCTAGATCATGTACTGGACCCGCAGCCAGATGTAAACATGATGATGGAAAATCAAGGTGGAGGAAGCGGAAATGGAAATGGGAACGCTTTTGATCCTACTCTTCTACAGATTAATGGGGACTTAGGAGATGGATTGGGGGACATGGATTGGCTGGGCAGTATTGATTGGACGCAGGGGAGCTGGATTGGACTTTGATTTTGGTTTTGGGGGTTTGGGGGTGGGTATGTGGGAGGGTATTTCATAACGGCTTGATGAATTATTTGCTGGCTTTTTTGCTATGGTTGGAGGGAGGTGTTGATAGCGCCGTACCATAATAAAAAGTTGCCCTTGTCTTTTTTAGCAATTCGCCGCGAACCAATATACATTCATGAATTCTGATCCATTTCAGAGGTTTGATCATTGCTCCCTGTCATCCTTCTGTTATATTATACGAGATATTCCAGGTCAACTATAGATTCTAATTCATCTAAAATATCTCAGATAATAACCTCAGTTGCGCCAATTAGCTCGTATAATCTGTAGCAACGTAGTTAAATGTCAAGAGCAATAACTGATCGTCCTACTCTAAACTCTTAGTACGATTGCTCTAAGTTACTTGTCGTAGTATTAGGATGATTCTTCATAACTTGCATGCACAGCTTTCAAAGAAGTGTGGCCATAATTTACCATTACACGAGGGAATCTAGGAGACTCAAAACATATATAGCTCATTCTTCGAGCAAGAAAGACGTATGCACATACTTCGCTCTACGACTTCCCGTCCTTCTCTATCCTTTGTTCGACCCATCAAGTTCTCCGTCCTCCTCCAAAATTGGACTTCTATGGTCGTTCGAGGGATACGTATTTTGTTTTTTAGCCGCTATTTCTCGAGAAACCTATACTTTTTCTCTCTTTCCTTCTTCTCTCCTTCCCCCAATTCTTACTTTGCTAACATTTCACACATTTCTTCGTATCTTATTTTTCTGGGTTCTTTTCTTGGATATTCAACATGAGGCTCGAGAAGATGGGACAGAGGCATCTCTTCTAAGCGAGCACAACTCTCTTCGTATCCGATGTGACTTGGTTCTTGATTTAGGAAAACAACAGGAGTTTTTGCACAGGGTGGAATATCTTGACCTCCTTCCCCGACAATTGGACTTGGGATCCCGATTGATCTATTGAGAAAGGTCGAGATATCGTCGACGCCATGTTGGGGATGTATCCAGTGACCTCCGTCTTCGTATTCTTTCCATGTGATTGTGGAGTTCGTCATTATCTTTCCCAAATTATTGTGTAGTCCTTGGCTGTATGAGAAAGGTACAGTCTGTGTAACCTCTTAGCAACTGAATTCTCGGTAAAATGACAAAAAGAAGGAAAGAAGGAAAAACATACCTCATCATCCTTAGAATGCAACAAGAACATCGGAATCTTCCTTTCAAGTTTCCTACAGAACTCTTGCCGTCTAAAAGACGACATCGTAGAAAAAATACCAAGATCCCCATAACCATTCCCATTCCCATTCTCCACCTCAAGAAACCCCAAAACAACCCCAACAAACCTCGCAACCTCCCCCCTCTCCCCTTCATTCTCAACCAACAACTCCTCAACAACACTCTGAAACGACATCCAACTACTCAATCCCAAAAACCCACCAATCTCAAAATCCAAAGAAAGGAGGGCATAAACAGCAGTAGCACACCCCTGACTTATCCCCCCTAACACCACTTGCTCCTTCCCAATAATCCTCGCTTCCTCATGAACAATTTTATGAATCTGTCGGACGCCAAATTTCAATCCGTTCTTCATGAGTTCGCTCTTCTCATCAGGATGCTTTAAATCCCAAACATCAAACCATTGACTGATAACCTCTTCCCCCTCGAGTGCTTCCGCGAAAGAAGAATTTTTGAATTCTTCATCCCTTTTGGCGCAGTATTGTAGGGCAGCTGTGGGGAATACCCATTTCACGCCTGGGAAGAGGTTGCGGAGGGAGTGGGAGGAGTGGAGGGAGGAGGTGGAGTCGAAGAAGTATTTTGCGAGGTCGGAGCCGTGGTCTTCGCGGCCGTGGAGGAATATGATTGTGTGGGTGTGGGTCGTTAGGGGTTGGACGATTGTTGTCGTTCTGCTGGGTGATTCATCTGCCGGGGAGGGAGGTGGAAGTGGAGAGGAGTTTGTGGTTGCCATTTTGAGTGTTGATAGGTTGTGGATATTTGTAGTCTTGGTCGGTATTTTGTTTGCTGAGTTTTAGCGAAGGAAGGAAGTAAGATACCGAGAAAGAAGACTAGAGAAGGGGAAGAGCCGTGACTTGTATTTTTATTTTGAAAATAACGTGTAATTAACCAAGCTAATTTTAACTTCATTTCTGACGATACAATTCACTTTCTTAGCTCGAACTAAACGCACCAAATAAATAAGTGACAGCGCGGACTTTCAAACTAGTAACTAGTAGCATATCCGGCCTTCTTTCCAAATAATGTGCTAGATACTTTAGAACAATTAGAACAATTACCCTAATGGTTTAAGAAAACAAGAAAATACATATCTCAATTGTCCCAACCCTTTGAGACAATACTTTATCCTGTCCTAGAATCCTTGAAACAATAGAAGATATTATTTGAAGAAAGCACGGAGCTCTCACATCACTCTGAAAAGACGAGTTAGTCCCGTGGGGCCTAGCTTAGACTAAATCTTAGGCTATGGTTCCAAGTATATGGCAATGAACTACCAACTAAGCCTGCGCTAGACATATCGGCAACGAAGTTTAGAATAACAACAAATTCTAGGAACTAATTCAAAAAGACGAAAATATTAACTTAATATAAGAGCTACCTAAGTATACAGGCAAGGTAGGAAAGCTCGCGACACGAACTCTACCACTTCTCGTTGCGGGACATCGATTTAATTCAATTCATAGGTAACCTACCAATAGCTAGAAAGAATAAAAAGTCATGGCAAAAGACCTTGCTGTCAGTAGGTTACCTACCAATAGTCACAGTGTACCACAGCAGATCTTAAAAAGTGGAAAGAAAAATGGAGAAATGCGGTTTTGCAAACACGCCTTGGGAAAGAATAAAAACACAACCCTCAAAGTCTCACTCGTAATAAGTATTAAATATATATACCTAACTCTCATGTTGCACCCTTCCTGAATCCCCTCCTCCGTCTCCCCTCATATATATACAAAAAGCGATATAAAGAGTCTCCCAAACAAACTCTTCCATCCCATAGCTATTCCAAAAAAACGCCCTGCTCAAACATTATAAAAAAGGAGATAAAAGGGAGGGTATTACTTTATATAAAAAAGAACAAATCGCCAATGCAAATACTAAAAGATTTTCCTGCATATATATTCCACTTCCCTCTTATATTTCATATGTACCACCAAAAAAAGTATCATAAAATCGTTGAAACTTTCCGAAAAAATTCGGAAAATCTTGTGTATATCGTCTGTATGGAGATCATCGATGGTGTTCCGCTGGATATTCCTCCTCAATTCTCCCCACAGTAGGACTTCCTGGGTCGACCTGTATAGAAGGCAGACTTCCCAATCTCAGACTCGGTAATTGAGGCACACCACCAACACCCCTCGAGGAAGATCTTCGTTCCTCCAACTCGGGTCGCTCAGGCGAAGATAGATTTACACCACTCGAACTGCTGGCCCTTCTATCTTGAACACTTGCGTGACTTCCATGACTATCCGTCGTTTCAAACATCGGTCTATGTTCCCCTCTCGCAAGCACAGGACTCGTATAATCTGGCGGAGGTTCGTTGTGGGGCGGGGATTGTGTGGTTTCCAGAGGGATGTTTTCGTATCCCGGTGGACTATTTGGAGGAACATCATCGTGTTCAATCATCTCGGGGCTACTCCCAGCTCGTCCTTCATTTGCTATGGTCCCGTCATGACTCGGCCTCCGGATTTGTGAAAATGGGCTGTCTGGTCTCGAATTCGATCGCGGTCGTGTTAATCCAGGTGATGGGAAATCGGTGTTCATCGTATCGAGACTGAGAATTGAACTTGCGCTTCGGTCTCTTCGGTGGTAATGACTGCTTGCTGCAATACTTGCAGCATCTCCAAGAAGTCCCTCCCTTTCACTCTCCATACTGCTTGCTCGTAATCTTGTCCCGTCATGTCTTGCGACTCCGAGGTCCCCATATGCCACTGAAGAAACTGCTCTTTGACGTTCATTCTTAATTCGCTCGTGCTCAGCCCTCAACTCCTCCACCGTTCGCCCATTATTACTAGCAGCCGAAGAAGCTCTCGCTCTTGCTTGTAGCTCTCGCAGAGCAACATGATCTCCACGTTCTCTTGCTTCCCTCCTCAGTCTCCGGCGCTCTTCTCGTTCCTCGTTTTCTCGTCTTCGTGCCAGTCTGACTTGGTATAATGCCTCCATTTCCTCTTCTCTTAGCCGTTCCTCGTCATCTACTGTCTCGGGAAACTCAACCACCGTATCTATACCCCCACGTTCTCCTTCTCGACCTAATACTCGTTCGCTCTGATTTGCAGTCGGATTATATGCCGGTAATGTCATTACTGATCTGACCGAGGTATTTCTATCCACCCCTCCTGCTGTTGTATTATTATTCGCATTATCGACTGCCCGCGCATTTGCATCGAAGGCTGAAGGAGGCCCGCCGGATCTCGAGGATCGATTATTTGAAACTGGTTCGAGGTGTTCGTGCGTATCTGGTAATCGATGATGTGCTCTGGAGGATTTGGGTTCCCATTTCTTCCAGGCATTCTTAAGGAAGGGTGTTGGAACATATTTCGGGTTCTTGTGCTTTACTCGTGCGCGGCGGATGAGGAAGAATAGTAAGAGGAGGCCGAGTACACCTGCCAATACGCCGACGATTATCTAGAGTGCTTATATTAGAATCGTTCGCGCATTGAATGCTTAGTCCCGCCAAACAATTGAGATTGTCTTGGGGCTGACTTACGGGAGCAATATTCATAGCCTGGCCGTTTGAATTGGACTCCTCAGGCTTGGGAGAATGGCTCGAAGAGGTAGAGCGTACTGAACCCGTTGTCAACGACCCAAGTTCCGTCGTAATTGGAGTGGCCGTAGCCTGTGAATCTGTTGTTGGTCCATTGCCCCCCACCTCGAAAGGAGTTGACGGCTCTCCTTGTCGCCGTTCAGCGCCCGGCAAATGCATTATGATTGAGTAACGAGTGTAATGGTCGATAATCGATTAGAAGCGAGGAATGTTGATCGCGGTGGAGCTGGTGTCATGTCATTCCTCGTATTTGTAACCTTGAAAGGTACAAAGTTTGGAGGTCCGTTCCGTCTGCCGCCTTGTAACCTTTGACCTGCTTTGTCGTCGGTGCTAGAGGAGAATGAGGTCGCTCGCAATGGTGGTCTCGTTACAATATGAGACTTGAAGTTGCGAACAGAGGTTAGAAGTCCAGGCTCGAGTAGGGCTGGAGAAGCGGCCTTGGATCCGTGGTTGTTGACCTGGATGCCGGGGTGGGCACAGCACAGCTTTGACGGGGCGAGGTTGCAATTGAGGGGGTTGACAAGAGCCAATTGGAAAAGTAGGTGAACGATATTAGCAACCAAGGATCATGGGCAATTACAAAAAACACCTGGGATGACAGGAAATACGAAAAGAAAAAAGAGCAGAGCAGAAGAGGTTTAGGTGGCGACGCTGACGAGAGTGAGCGCTTGTGATCCTGCGACCCTCCACGAGAGATTTGAATAAGACTTGCGCGCTTCACCCGTGACTTGATCACTTACGAAGCAGTATTTCAGTATTACAGTATTACAGTATTACAGTCGAAGTCTGTATGGAACCTTTCTTACGATTCTTGGTGAGATGACGAACTAAACTGCTGTGGCTTGACTGCGCATCTTGGATTTATTGTTGCCTTGTTGTGCCACAATTAACCATTCGGGAGCCGCCCTCTTCTGCGCCGGATTCGATTTGGATGAACCGCACATTCATGGGATGATCAGGGGCGGAGTATCAAAAGCCTCCTGTGTCCTTGGTCCCTCTCAGTTTGGGTTTGAAAAGCGTCACACGGTTGAATCATGGTAAAATGCTTTAGAAAACGTGTTTCTCCGTTGTTTTTCCTTCATCCGTTGTAATCTTACTCCCATCTCTGCCTCAAGCGAGGTCTAAGATGTCCCGGCTGATCTTGCCTTTGGTATTCTCTCACAATTGTAAATACGGTAATTGACTAAAACTAATTATTTGTAGATACCTCGAATACCCTCTAATTAATTAGGTGTGACTAAAACACCCTCTTTTTGGGTGTTCCAGTCACTCCTGTTAAAGAAAGGGGGGTGTTTTAGTCAGCTCGGAGATTTTATTCACTTCTTCGAGAGCTAAAAGTGAGCATCTTCCTTTGCTTTCTTTTTATCCCAATCTTTGGTTAATTCGTAGAGGATCCCACTCGCCCGTTATCATCTTATTTGCGATAACCTCATATTGTTGCTTCGGTTTTTGCTTTCACGTACGTACGTAGTTACGTAGCGTGTTCCTTCATGGATGCGAACCTTCTCGATAAACTTGTGTAGTGGTGGTGACGTTGATGGAGAAGAAAAGCTGGCATATACTCTCTCCCCCTCTCTTAATTGTCTGTAGACGCGCAGACATTTTCACAGCCAAACTACCTTGCACCTGACAGATAATATGGGGGAGAGAGTAATAAACGCTAGCATGAGAAAATTCACGTGGCAGCTCTCATTCACTCAAAAATGGGTCTATGTAGGTGGGAAAAGTGAGGAATATTTACTGACTAAAACACCCCTCTTTTCTAGCTTGAGTGATTGGAACACCTAAAAGAGGGTGTTTTAGTCACACCTAATTAATGAGAAGGTATTCGAGGTATTTACAATTAATTAGAGGGCCTTTTAGTCAATTACCGTTGTAAATATTGCTCGAAAAAGCCTGGGAGAATAAGAAGTCGAATCGCTTGATTCTCCTAGCCTTTTCGAACAATACTTTAGATTGTCTGTAATATCCGGGAGAACGAGGTTTGTTGCTCGCAGGGCATGAAAAAGTTGGCAGAATTGGTTAGCACAATGTCTTTATCTCTTTTACTACTATCTACAGCGGGTAATAATTGTCAAGCTAGTTTAAATTAGGAATAGCGCGGCGCTGCAACATCCAATAAAACAGCTGTTTTCAGCAACACCTGATGCTGCTTTTACTATTATATCTCTTTCTC